>APFE030425487.1:123271-170148 GCA_000404065.3 Pinus taeda
AGTCAAACTAAATCCCGCCCAAATGGAGGAGAGACTTTCTTTTGAGTGCTTTGTTCAAGGGTGACACAACTGACTCTAGCTACCAAAAATAAATGGAAATGTTGTCCTGTTCCCACTCTTTTTGGAATATGTGATTTTTTTTCTTTTTCTTTAAGCTGGAAAAAAAAAAAAAAAAACAAAGGCTATAGTAAAGCGAAAAGAATGAGTGTCACTGAAATAGATGATCTAGTTCCTGGGATGGGATCATTCATATGCTCAATGCCGGGAGGTGAAACTGGTCAAGGACACCCAAAGGGATGTTCCTTTGATGGGTCTGAACGTGTGTCAAGTTGCAGAAGCTAAGGGATTGCAAGTTTGATTTTTGCAGAAGACATGGTCAAAAAGTGGCTTAAACACGAGTCCAAGTGAAGCCGGCTCAAGGCCAAAAGGTGAAAATGGTCAAAATGCAATGCAGTAGTACAACTCAACACAAAGGAGCCTCTAGGGTATAAGGCTAGAACAAAGCGAAGAAGCAAAGAGAAATGAGTCTTCAATGCACAAGTCATGGCGGGACTAGAGAGGACTCCCGAGCCTACTCAATGAAGCAGCATGGGCAACCAACGTCAGTGAGGTGCTAACTACGATGCCCATGAAAAGGATGGCTCTACCATCTTGTCATGATTTAAAAAATCAGCGAGTGAAGATGGTTTATGAACCATAACACGATGGGATCGACCATATGGCAAGTGTATCGACCAATGGAGGCTAGTCTGCAAAATGCAATGGAAAAATGGCTTCCCTAACCTATATGCCAGTGAGTAAACGATGCCTACCATGACGGGTTAGCAGTCATGGAATCAACTTGAAATTTTCGAAAAAGCATCCAAAATGTCCTAAAAAACAACCCATTCTCGACACTCCAAGCTCCCAAGTTAAAAGATACATGAGACGAAACAAAATCAAGTTTTGAAAAAATTTGACATTTTCAAAACTTATAAAATGGTTTTTTGACTCAAAATTGTTACAATTTGTGCTGAGAACAAAATCTGTGGAGAAAAAGAAGCAAACTTGCCCCTCAAAGAATTTGACTATTCAAATTGGCTCAAAATCATCAGGTAACCCCCAAATCTAGCTTGCATCAATTTGTGATTGTTTTTAGAAATTTTAATTGAGGTTTTACTGTTGGAAATTATGTTAAAAATTCCAACACAACATATACGCGGTTTGGTGATGAGAAACCTACATATACGCAAACCCTACACACGACTGTGTATGAAATGGACCTCCGTTTACGCAGTTTGAATTTAAAACATAAAAATCTAATAGTTAAACTTGATTTTCTTTCAGGATGACAATCACGTGGAGGGAAAGGGAGCATGCTACTGTTTATGATGAGGTTATGAATGATCCATAGGCCTTGGATGCCTTGAGACGATGTGGTTTATTAAAATTCTTCAAAATGCCAAATATGAAAGCAAACACCCGCTTGCTTGAAATGTTCATCCGCTATTAGAGTATCAAAGATGATGCATTCATTATTGATCAAATTCCTTTAAGGATAGAGATAGAATATATTTACTTTATCACTGGACTCTCTCGGAGAGGAGAAGTGGTGCATTTGACTAGACGATCACGAGGTAGTCTTTCAGTGGAAGACTACTGCATATATACTGTTCGAGGCATCCAGAGAAGATTGGAAGCAAAATTCCAATCAAAAATCTAGAGAGCTTGTCCTTCAGGATCATATTGTTCACCATAGCCAGGGTAAACGGATCAGCCTCATTGCACCAAGTGTCACGACTATCCATGAGCTTGGTCGTAGATTGTCTCACTACTATGTTTGACTGGTGTACACCTCTTCTGACCAATATGAAGAGTCAACTATCCTCCATTTAGAAAGGATAGACCAAGAACTTCAGATATGGGACCATTTTGTGCTCCTTCTTCTTTGAGAAGGTTCCAAGGCTACGTCCCAAAGTATCAGTTCCTATCAGTAGCCCCTGAAATCCTCGAATGGGTAGGTGGGCCGACCTGATGAAACACCTTGGAGGTGGGGACATACTGAGGACTGCTTTTGACAATGATTTCTTCTCCTGGTGGGAGCATCAAATCATCACTATAGACGACTATCCATATGTTGGCATGGATTTTAAGGGAGATCCAGATCTGGTGCTACCACCAGACGCAGCATGGGGAGAGATAGGTAACCATTTTTAAAATTTTTGTCAATTTTTTATGATTTTTAAGTTTTTCAAATATGAAAATGAACTTAAAGATATTTTTGATGGGATTAAATAATTGATATAATGATCATGTTCTAGATGTGGGTCCGGTACGACCAGACGAATTTCCGCAGCACAGGCATCGCGGAAGAGGTTCCGAAGAGGCAGTTGTAGAGACTAAGAGAGTCTTATACGCAGTCCAGTGAAACTTGGTGAGGTTGACCCACCAGGTACCGATGGAGGTCGTAGAAGATCTACCAGAGGATATGCAGTGCCGCGTGGTAGGAGTGCCACGCGACTGGGTTTGCCTTTTTTGGCGTGTGGCCAAAGAAGTGGTCACCTACTTATCCGCTCATCCTAAGTTGGGTCATTAGATGTACTGCACATGATTATGGGCATTTTAGTCCCGATTTTGTATATTATTTTTGGCACACTTTATGTACACACGGGGATTTTATGATATATATATATATACAGTTCCATATTTTTGATGTTTGATTTTATCTTGATGAATGAATGATATGCCAATCTAAAGCTTGATTAGTGATAGAATCTGCTAATGAATTATTAGATTGTGGAATGTGGAAATAAGTAATATAAACAAATGATCTTCACACCCTCACTCTCAAATATTGGCGATATAAACAAGGATCCCGAACCCGATAGATGTTATTCAATTGTGACACTACCAATTGTGAATCAAGATAGACTACCAACGAATCGATTCCATAGGAAATAGCTTCAGATAGTAAAATAATGACGGAAATATACTCGGCCATATTATTTGATGCAGGACTAATACATACTCCCATTGATACTATCAACTGACCAGTTGGATAATAAATCACCCAAGCTACGGAAGCGAGGTTCTGAGTGTGCCAACTAGCACCATCGGCAAATCCGAAATAGACCAAGTCATCCATCAACACCTGCCAAAGTAGATCAAAAAGTGTTGATATCATAAAAACTCCCGATAAGATATGTAAAAAAATAGAAAATATACAAATAATCCATTGCTCAGTCGTAACCTAAGCAAAGTACTTCTTGAGGTAGAGCCCATCAGGGGGCTCCGTCAACTTGCTCCTAGCGATGTTTATAGGTACAGTCATCGAGCCAATCAATATATTACCTTTGGCAGATAACTGTGTTGGAGACAAAGGAACCGTACAAACATCGCTAGTAAGCAGACTGGAGGACCTAGATTCGACTTCATGCAAAGGAGGACAAAAATATGAATGATGATGTAAATCTTCCAATGGTCGATCTACAGTTGTCATTGCTTCAAATATTGCTTTGTCAGATGGAAAAACTATATCTAAGAAATCCAAAGCAGAAGTGGAGTCGAGGGTCCAAGTAGGAGCCACATTACGATCTAACTTTTCCTCTGAAAAAGGAGTTAGATGGTGGTCTACAAAGTTATCGATAAATTTTAAGTTTTGTCACAGACATAGGAGATTCTATTCTGCCCACCTTTCCTTCATCTGATGTGGTCGCAGATGAAGGTAAGGTTCCAAGATTCAAAAAATAATGATTTTGAACAAACTCTTTCTATAAAGGCTCCTTAGAGGATGAAATTGTATCGATTCTAGCTGTAGGAGGGGGAAGATCAAATACACCCATCAAGGAAGAATACATCCCAACTCCTAGTTTATCAATAGGCTGACGGGGGTTATCCACCAACAGAACAGTAGAATCCGAATTTGCGCGAGGGTCAACTTGAGAATAATCTAATTGATCATCCTTAACAATTTTCCCCTCATGAGGAAAACAAAGGACTCGAAATAGAGTCGAAACGATGACATCCATTTCATAAATCCAATTTCATCCTAAGAGGAGATTGTAATCTAGGTTGGCATCAATGATTTCTACTTCGATATTAACGACCTTTCATCCAACACATATAGGAAAGGTCAGGATAATCCTATGTGGCCTATGAGAATGTCCGTCAAATGTTGTCAAGAGTGTGGGTGAAGGAACAATCGAAGGTGATCCAATGGCCTTCCCACATGACATAGACATGACACATGTGGAAGCTTCTTCATCTATAACTGTCTGAAAAATATTGGTTTTCCGGTAAGTAGACTTTATCTGGAAAGCCATATGATGAGGAAGTCTCTTTTTGACATTGTTCATATCAAAAGTGAGAGCTAAAGAATTATTTAGATCTACTACCCCCATTGCCAAAAGCAAAGCACTTCTTTGAGCTGGACATGACTGGAGTACCTCTAAAGCAGAAATCGCACATGGACTATGAGCCAGATCTTCTACAATGGAGTAGTTCTGGGCTGCCCTAGCATTAGGGTTAATAGTAGCATGCTTAGTAGATCCTTTTGGTGTCCAAGGTATAGACTCGACAGAGAGTCACTCAATATGAAGTGGGTCCATAGTTTTGGGAACATATTTATCCTTGGATGTTTCTGCTTCACCATAATCTCATGACCGTGTAGCCACATTGACATTAGAACTCATCATGAAAACATTTGAGGAATTATCCCCCTCCTGGTTGCCCCCAACAGAGGTACCAGGGTTTGAGTTCGCGCCAGCAAGCAACTGCTGCCCTTGGGGGAAATGATTAGTTAAGACATCTTGGGAGCTAGAAGACCCTTGCTGCAGTAAAAAGTGTTGAGCATCTTGAATTTTTTGGCAGATATGAGTCAAATGGTCCCCACTACATAGCTTGCATGGGAACTTAACTTTCTTCTTAGACTCTTTTCCACCCTCGCCAGGATTATTTCCGGGCTTATTCGCATTACCCTTCCCATATTGCTTCTTCTTTTTACCTCATCCCTTCTTCTTCCCATCAGAATTTTGATTTCTTTTGGGGTTAGAAGCCTAAATAGCATTTACAAAAGAAGGTTGAGAAGGTGGAGTAGTAGACGGTGTAGCCTGATTAGAAGAAGCAGCTTGTACAGACAACTACTACAATTAGCTCAGAAGGTTCAACGCATTCGCATCAATCGATCCAATAATATCGTCAGCATGTGGACTTGGCTTCGATTTGACTATATCAACTGTGGATCTAGGAGCATCAGGAAAGATTTTATGAAGAGTCCTAGGCTAAGAATATATTAGTTCTAACTGTTGGGCGCGAAAGATAGCCTTCTCTTCTGAATACACCCCGGACATAGAAACATCCTTGGAGATCTCAGGTTGTAACGATTTTAAAAACCATTCGAGGCAGACTTCAGGTATAATTTCGGCTTTAATGAGCCTCTTTCTCCGTCTCCATTCCTGAATATGATCAGAATGTGGGTAGCCATGTCCTAATGAAAATTGGCCAGAAATTCAGTTCTGGCTTCGTAATGGACAAGTGACTGAAAATGGTTTAAGAAAATGTTAGCCAAATCAGCGAAAGATGTAAAAGTGCCCCCTGACAACTCTATATACCACTTATCCACATTGCCAGTTAAGGTGTGTTGAAATAGACTCAACCTAATCGAATCATCGATGAGGGAGTTAGATGAGCACCATAAATGGAATGTGGTTACATGGTCGCCCAGGTCTTCCCCACTCTTCCCTTCGAATTTTTGGATATCCGATAGAATTTTGGTTAGGACCGGAGGCCAAGTCAGATTGTATTTGATTGGATCATTCGTTAACTTAGTCAAGTCTGGTAGATTCAGCATGGCCAGAAATGGAAGTAGCAAAGGACCTTGGGGATTCCACCCAGATTGGGCGGGGTTCCCAAAAGTCTGAAAAGAATGACCTGGATTTTGAAAGGAACCAGGTTGCCCGAAGTAACTGGTAGAACCTACTGAACCAAAAGGTGACCCTTGTGGTCCAGCAAAACTCGGAGTTTGACCAACTCCAGCCAAAACACCTCCCTAACTGGCAAAGTTTCCCCCTAACGAATTATTATATGGAGTGGACAACCCTTGGTAAGGGTTCCAAGCATTAGCTAAGGGTGGAAAACTTCGAAATGAATTGACCGAGGAGTACGACACATTCCCTTGTTGGCTGAAAAACGGATTCCTAGTTCCAATCCCACTAACCGTAGGGTTAGTCCAACTTTGAAAAGGATTAGTACCTTGACCTATGAAAGGAAAAGGCATAGAACCCACAGTCAGACTGGAATGTGGTATATGACCACTTCCAAAAGGAAAACCATGAAAAGATTCCAATCCACTCATCATGGACGTGGATGCAGTCAATGTTACGCCTAATGGAACTGAAGGAATACCTTGAGAGGGCATTCCAAAAGGGAAGAATCCAAAACTAGATGCATGTGCTTGGGAACTTCTACTCGTCGATGGAATGGAAATAGACCCAAACAAGGATGTGCTAGCAGTAGACCCAAATAAATATATAGAAGAGATGGAAATAGTTCCTCCCCCTTGTACTAATATAGGAGTTTGCATAGTCATAGCACTTGTGGTGGATGCCATGCTTCCAACAATCATCATCGAAGGGATGTTTGTGTGTGGACCTGGGCTTGAAGGCCTGTGTGTCAAAGTTCCGATGTATAACAATACATCCAGATGATCGAAAGGGATAGGAGAATTCAGAGCCGCAACCGACTTTGAGAGCTCTTATACCTCAATATTATCTTCCAACTGGAAGAGTACCCGAGAAAGAACTGGTGTGTTTCTCTCTGGCTCTGTGGTAGCACCAAGTCTACCTTGTACACTGATGCCCCCAAGCGAAGGATCAATCTCCAATGTGCCAGCTGCCACTAGTTGGAAACCACTGGCAAAATCGCTCCTACACCTTCCAGGAGAAGGCTCTGGACTCGCAGGTGAAAGCCCATGAAGTCTACGGGACCGCCTAAGTGATCGGTCAAC
Source organism: Pinus taeda (assembly GCA_000404065.3). NCBI lineage: Eukaryota > Viridiplantae > Streptophyta > Pinopsida > Pinales > Pinaceae > Pinus > Pinus taeda. The sequence goes on from APFE030425487.1 coordinate 130,254, forward strand.
CACTTTGAATTATTTAATAAGATCTACTCAAAGACTCAAGAAATTTGAAAGTGAGGCTGACTAGGAGCACAGAACACAAAATAAAAATGTCCCTAAAATAATTTAGCATTCAAACAACTTCCTAGTATTTTCGCTACGGGTGATTAGGACCGGACACTAAAATACAAGAAAGTGAATAATAAGGGCCTTCCGAAAATAGACTGGGGTAATTACTCCCTAGGTCTACTAGCAAAGTTATCAAAGGAAGTTACGCTAACCTCTAAACAACAGCCTTTGCCGGTGCAAGCCCCCAAGCTTCACAAGGGTGCCCTCTAGCAGTACCATTGAAAGTGATGCAACGTCGACCTCAGGTGCCACGGGATTCCCCTCCACAGCCACCTGTGTAGATCCCTAGGATAAGCAACTAAAGATACCAACTCGTGTCAGAAGTCGGGTGGAACAGTCGTGAGGTAAGATCCAACAAGTAAGAGAGGGAGTATCTCTCGTCCTTATCTTCAAAAACCCTCGTGTTTAACTCCCAGTCACGGAGCTTTCCTAGTCTCCCTAACACTATTGGATTTTCACTCTTTATTCAGACTTCTATGTTTGACAATTTAGAGTGACCTTGGAGAGTTTACGTTCCTCTCACCTAATCCAAGGCCCTAAATAACCTAAAACTTGTTGGTGTACTTATTGACAATATAAAAGTTTCTAGTTTATTTTATTAGCGCTTGATTTTAAGTGTTTGTTCTTTTTAAGTCAATGGGACAATACGGAAGTGAATGTTATGGATCTGATATGAGAATATAAAACAATGCAAATAAACCCAAGAAATAACAAGATAGAGATAGATAGAAATGCTTCTTTATTAATCAAACCCTTAAGGTAGGGAAACACCATACATTCACTCCTTAAGGAAGGAGAGCACTCCACAAGCCATATGCATGTTCATACAATAATCCTTGACATCTCTCGATGGGGAGTCTCTAGCCTCTATATAGGCCTCATACATACAATACCATAGGTCATTACCATGGTTCCCTCAATACCATCTATCTAATACCATGGGCTTATTACATTATTGCTAGCTACTTGTGGTCCCTTACATGATACAGGTTAACCACCTTATTTATTACTATGGCCCATCCCATTATTACATTATTTCCTTGGGTACCTCCCTTTGTACCCATATTATCCCCCCTGGGTATACTACATTCCACCCCCCTTAACATGTTTCGTCCCCGAAACATGGGAAGAACAAAAATAATAAGATCTACTCAAAAGAGTAGTCCATTGGTACCATGCACGTGCATCTAGCCATCCAAGAGAAAGGTGAACTCTCGATCTAGCTAGTGCCTCGCTCGCTTGATATGGAAGTTGATCCTCATAGCTCTTCTGTGTTGATGTATAGTAGGTGATTTTTGCCCCTCACTATATGCCATGCCAGGGATATTGTCCTTGTAGCTAATTTCTTGCCATCTTGTTGGTTGTTTTCTTGCTGGGAGATGTGGGTGGTGATATACTGAAGTTTTAACCAATAGTGTATCTTTCTTTAATTTACCACCTAATGGGGCCTGATTTTATCTGGTACATGTCGTGGTGCTTGCTTGTGGTTTCTTATCTTCCAATATTACTTCAACCACTGAGTCCTCATTTGATGTATCAGTACCTATAACTTTTTATGCTTCAGCCTCTGTTGTTTTTCTAGTACCTGGTTTGATGTTTGTATGTGGTTGTCGACCATCAATGGCTCATCATCTGATATGTCAGTCCCTGGAACATCTTCATTAATAACTTGTATGTTTTCAATGTGTTTTGTTGGAACTTGCAATTATTTTGCCAAATTAACATTGATAAAATTATGCTGACAACTAGGATTTATAGACACAACGATCTTCTCCTTCTAAATGAATCCATGAACCTGCAATAATGATATACTAGTAGAAAATAACCCCTTACATGTCTCATTCTTCTATTTTCTAGCATGAGACCATTTGTCTAAAAGGACTCTTTCAAATTCTTCATCTGACAGTTTGGTCCACTGCTTGTTGTCAAATGAGCGCAACCATTTGGACGCCTCATCTTGGAAATTAAGCAGTACCATAGCCCTCCAAAATTTCCCATATTTGAACTTTTGTCTCTATATGAATTCTTCAATAGTAGGGCTATCATCTTTTCCTATAAAATATAGCATCTCCATGAAGAGGGTTTGGGAAAAACTCACTCACTTGGCAAAAAATTTAAATGGCCACAATTCTGTCAATATTGCTTAGAATCCCTATTATGACCTATTTTCGAAAATGGAACAACCATTCTGCATCTTCCCAGGTGGTAGAAATACTGATCTAGGCACTGAAATTTCAGATCCACGATGCAACTGTCCCGTCATCACAAAAAAATTCTGAAAAAAAAAAAAGAGCTGATTTTAAATCAGCGATATCTCCCTCATTCGGACTCCGATTCGACTAATTTATTTTTGAACTTGGGTATTTTTTCACAAACAATTCAGATCTAGAATTAGATTCTGTATATTTTGCACTAGAACGTACATATCTACACCGCAAACTTGCCGCCCCGAAAAAATATCTGCAACAACACTGATTTTTAGATCAGTGATATCTCCTTCATCTAGACTCCGGTTCGGCCGATTTTTTTTTTTTGAACTTGGGTATTTTTTCACAAACAATCTAGATTTGCAATTAGATTTCACATAATTTTGACCAAAACGTACAGATCCGATCTGCAAACTCGCCGCCCCAAAAAATTCCTGCAAAAATAACAAAAAAAATTCTCCACTTTGTTATGGATCTGATATGAAAATATAAAACAATGCAAATAAACCCAAGAAATAACAAGATAGAAATAGATAGAAATGCTTCTTTATTAATCAAACCCTTAAAGTAGGACAACACTATATATTCACTCCTTAAGGAAGGAGAGCACTCCACAAGCCATATGCCTGCTCATACAATAATCCTTGACATCTCTCAATGGGGAGTCTCTAGCCTCTACATAGTCCTCATACATACAATACCATGGGTCATTACCATGGTTCCCATCTAATACCATGGGCTTATTACATTATTGCTAACTACTTGTGGTCCCTTACATGATATGGGTTAACCACCTTATTTATTATTATGGCCCATCCCATTATTAGATTATTCCCTTGGGTAGCTCCCTTTGTACTCCATATTATCCCCCATAGGTATACTACAGTGAAACTGATGGTGTTCATTGATGCAAAAGAAATTAATGAAAAACTAACTTATATGCAATGCACTTGTTTGTTCTTCGATGAAAAGCAACTTCTACTTGGGTTCTAAGAAACTTCTATTAAAGCAATAAACTTTTTCCTTTTCTTTTCTTGTAATGGGCTTCACACTCACAAAAACTGAAAAACTATTGATGCTCTAATGATGCAAAACTACCCTAATGCAAGGTGTACATGATAATACAAAAATTCTAGATTACTCTAAAACAGATAATGAAAACAATTTGTTTATAATCCTACTTAAGTTCTTTGACAAGAATATAAATCTTGGACACAAAACATTTCCAAAACAAAGAGGACTAATAAAAAAAGATCCCAAATCACTCTTAAAAACCAAAAGAAACCAAACACAAATTCGGCAAAGAAAGCAAAAACAATGTTTTTGAATGACTTTTATTTTTCAAAAAAGCAATAAAAACAACTTTTCAAAAGTACGCAAAATGCTACCAAAGACTCAAAGACCGAAAGCAATCAACAAGGAAACTTTACAAGTTGTCAATTCAACACGAATGAAAACTTAACAAAATAGGTGTTTCAAGATGCACTAAATGATCTAAAAGCAGCAAAAAGAGTTTGAGACACTGATCAAAAAATAAACAATGACACACCTTCAAACATGGCAAAAAACTTTCGAAAAGCAAGAAGAAGTGAATGGCCACAAACTTAATGGGAAGCAAAGCAAGCAAACCATAAAAATGTAGTTTGACACAAAGATTGCAAGAAATCTTCCATTCCGAAAAACCAGAACAATCAAGAGCCTCTACAAGAAACCTTGTGTGTTCAAACACAAATGATAACACTCACTGTAAAGCAAACCGAGACCAAAAACTCTTCAAAGCAGGAGAAAACTCGAAACAGTAGGATCACTGAAAAACCAAAATCTAAAAACAGAAGCTAACTAATCAAGAAGCACACAGGCCAAGAAACAAATCTTTCCAGATAAAAAGACTTGAAAAAATCATGCAAAACAAATGTATACGCGACTGTGTCTCTACACAGCTGCATGTACACGCGTTTCAGTCAAAAGAAACCCGCGTATACGTGGCTTCAGTTCAAAGAAACTAGCGTGTATATGCTTCTGTAACCCAACAAGGGTGTGTATATAAAAGTTTACAAGAAAAAACAAAAATGAGGCCTGATGAAAAGGATCAGACTTGAAGTCTGAGTTCCTACAGGAGCAGACAATACAATCACAGCAAGCAAACTGAAAGTTGAGCCTTGATTGGCACTAAATAACCCAAACTAGGAACAACAAGATTGTTGGCCCTAGTGGAGTCACCAATTCTGTTAAGGGATAAAGTCGCCTAGGGCTTTGGGTCAGAACCCTAGCTAAGCAGGAGTAATCTATAGTAAGAAACAAGCAAATAACTCGGGCAAAATGCTTAAACAAGTAAACTATACGAGAATGTACATACTCGGGGGTCCTTCGTTCGGGTAGTTCCAGGCAGGGTTCAAACCCTCTGCAACTCCTCATGATCTTTAAACCTACAAAACAACCAATTCAAAGACACACAGTAGCATATAGATAAAGCATTATAGTGAAATCAACTTTATAACATATAAGTAGATGGTTAGTTATACATTGAAATAGTCATTCACACATAAACCATAATAATAACATCAGATGCATGAACAAAGTTGATATCAGGAACAAGACAATGTTTCTTTTATTGCAGATAACTATAACAAAAACATAGAAAAATTTTACCTAAGTCCTCCTCTTCTGGCTCCAAGCAGAACCTTCCTCCAGGTCCGTCCAATCTCGGTCTTCAAAAGTCTCCTTCCATAACCAAAACAAGGATATCTCCCTTAAGTGAAAGGATATCAACTCTCAAGGAAACAAGGGTTTCCTAAACTTGGGAAAATGCTTGAAGCATAGGGATCTTCAGACTTGATTAGGGGATAATCTCAGCAGAGTAATTCTCTATTTTATCTCCTCCTTAAGGCCTTCCCATTGAAGTATTTTTATACTTCTCCCAAAGTAGATTTTTAGTTGGGAAACAGTTGGGAACAGTTAGGCCACAGGCACTAATAGGTAATCAATAGGTAAAACCCATGATCTCCGCCCATAGTTAAGGAAATTTAATTTTTTTAAGTGTTTTAAGACATATACGTGGATTGGGTATATACTGACCCGCGTGTACACACATTTAATACAGGGAAAAGTCACGTACAGGGAGTAAAACATTGTTTTTTAAATATTTGGACCAAGTCTGGAAGGAGGGGTTTCCCTAGGCCATAAACTAAGCATCACAAATACATAAGGTGATATTTGGAGCTCTAACACACTCCATGTTTGCAAGGTTTGTAAACATTGGTTGAACATGCAATAACCAGTTCTAAAATAATGCTAGTGTATTGCTAATGAGGATTTTGGTGTAAAGAATTTTTTTAAAATTAAATCACACATCAAAGGAAAATGTTGCAACCTATTTGGAAAGGACTTTTGGCTATTTTTGTATCAGAAACAGGGGTAGCAAATAAAACCATTCATTATGCTTGGTTTGTTGAAACTAGCAATAGGTTTAGAAATTATATTCATCATGAAATCAAGTCATTGATATTGAAGAAGAAAGACAAGCATTGGATTGATGAGATATTGATTTCCATACTTGGTTTCATGTAGACCTAAAAAATTGCTTCTATTTTGGATATTGGAATGTATGGTTCACATAGAATTTGTACCCTGAAATTTTGAAAAAGTGCTTTTGAGGGACTAAAGATGACCTTGGACAGATCGAACTATAGCTTTCTATTTATCTAGTAGAAAATATGTACATCCTTTCATGTGGTTACTCCTTTTCCTCCAAGAAACTCTTTCTTTTGCATCTCTTAAATTCTGATTTTCAACTCTGTTAGTTGTTGCATGGAAGTATATATATTTGATTCTATTGACATCACAATGCAAGTTCCAGCACAGAGAAAAGATGGTTATGATTTATCTCAACCTTTACCAGGAATCATTTTATATATGTTGCAACCTACTATGTGATCATGCACATTAAAGGTCTTAAAGTTTCCAGTTTTAAAGAAAGAAAAGTGGGATCTTGTTTGCACAACATACCTTAGAGTAGATCCCTTATGAATCATTCTGTGCACTCTATATTTTCGCTATGACTGTTGAGAAGGCATTCATTTGTGATGGCTCTATAATCATCGAAACAATTGGATGCATAGGGGAGCTTATCTCAAATTGGATATGAATAAGAATATACCCCTATGGCATAAAAAATCCATTGAAAGCAATTAAAGTAACACAGAGTTCCGTGGTGTTGTAGTCAGACCTATGGGGATTTTTAGAAACAGTGCAAAGTTCCATTACCAAATGCTTAGAGCCAATGTGTATCTCTTGAAATTGATTCAAATTGGTCTCACATTCTCTTATGAAGATGGAGATTTTCCCACATGTGGGATGAATGAGCGATGTGTCTAGCAATTTAATTTCAGGGAATTCAACATAATGATGATGTCTATGCACAGGATTCTATTGAGTTGTTGAAACAAAGTGGGATTGATTTCAAGAAGAATGAGGAGAAGGGTATGGATTCACATTGTTTCAGTGAGCTTCTCATGTCGTTGGGTGTTGTGTTGAATGAAAATTGTGCATTGGATTACCTTCCATAGTGGATATGAATTTGGGTACCTGTTGAAATTGATAACATGCCAAAACCTGCCACTCGAGGAATCATATTTCTTCAATCTATTGAGGGTCTATTTCCCCAAAATGTACAATATCAAGTATTTGATAAAGTTTTATAATAATCTCCATGGTGGGTTTAACAAGCTGGCTGAAATAATGGATGTGGAGAGGATTGGATCAATCCATCAAGCTAGTTCTAATAGCCTACTTACTTCATGTATTTTTTGGAAGCTGCAAGATGGCTTTTTCAATGGGTCTACTAACAAGTACGTTGGTGTGTTATATGGAATGGGTGGTTATAATAGTGATTCTTAGGCCTTGATTGCCTCTTACTATGTGCTCTTGCAAAGTCTGACATTATAATATTCCTCGTAGATTGGAGTTGCTCAATATTTTTATTCATTATGCTTATTCCCCCCATTTTTTGTCTCTGCAAATACCATGGGTTAATTTCTTTTATTCCAACATGCATCTACACTTTTTGGCAAAAAATCGATATACAAGAGATACCTACAGGGTAATTTTACAAAATATTCTTTTGAGGTTGATGACGATATTTGGGTCACTAATTTTCCAGATTTTGCTTATAATCATCATTTCTATCTCAAGAGACTAGATTGTATGCCTCCTATGGAAATTTTCCATTACAAACTAAAATAGTTGTTCTACCTTCTAGGCATATTTTACATTGTTTGGCCTATGCTTTAAAAACAAAGTATTCCTATTTAAAAATGTATTGCTCACAATTCCCTAGCTCCACTTAAAAACCTTGCACAAAAAACTTTAGGTGCTTCCCCACATTTTGGGGATGATATGAGTGTGATGTTACTCCACCATGAATAGAGGAGTGAGAAAAATAAAAATAAAATTGCAGAACTAAAGGAATCAAAGCCCTAGGAATTTTAATATTAGGCACCTCTACCATGACAAGAATATTAAATAAAAATCCAATGTTGAAGTGGGAATTTACCTGGACCCTTAATGATTAGGTGCTCAAAATTAGGCTCAAAAATATAAGTGTCAGAATCTTGATAAATTAGCTTTAGATTGAAGAGTTGGTCATTATGATTCTAATGGTGTGAATGACACTCAAATCGAAGCTCATATGCATAAGTTAGAAAAAGTCAAAGTTCAGGTTTGACTTGGACACATGGCAGGATTGGATGATGTGGTAGGTTTCATCAGCGAATCGGGAAGCTCCAAGTGGAAGGCTGCCATTGGTCCCCACATTTCACAATCGCATATCAGAGGCGTGTCGGTGTTAAAAATTTTCCCCAAAGAAAGCTAGGGTGTGATGCAAGAATCACAATCGCACATCAGCGAAGGGAGGTGTTACAAAATCAGCCCCAGCAGGTTCCGGTTGTGATGCGATATTGCAATCACATATTGCAATAGGACAGGGCCCGCATATGTATAGGACCACTAGTTTTCCGCCAATTGCAATATCCTAGATGCGATAAGGTTAGGTTGTAGTTTAACGTCCCGTCGGGTCCAGAGTATCGCAATCGCACATCGCTTGCCATGTTCATAGGCCATAAGACCCGCTGGACATCACCGATTATGATTTGCAATGGATAGTCGATGCTGATGGATTATGGCCTACTACATGGAAAAATTCTTGCTTAGTTAGCAGATTTTTGGAGCGAAATTGTGGGTTCTTATCGAATTTGGAGCAATTTGTGGAACGAATAGTGGGAAAACTAAGAGAGGTCATGATTCTTCAGTTTTTCACCAAGTTGGATGAAAAAAGAGGCTAAATAACCATTTTGGACATTCTACACTGATAGGAGTAGGTTTTAGAAGCATTTGAGCATTGTAAACACAAATTTTTACACTTTTGAGCAAAATAGAGAGGCCCAAGCCATTGGAAGCTGGACCAAGGAGACGTAGCCCAAGAGGGGTGAACTCCTTTATCATGTGCTTGTTGTAATTATGTGTTTTTGATGATGTTTTGTACATGTTTATGTTGTTGTTTGGTTTCTGGTTTATGTTAAATTTCTCATAAAATTAACATAAAAACTCTTAATTTCACTTGCAAAAAATGATGAATCATTAAGCACAATGAAAGCATTTTGTTTATAATCTGAGGAAGATCTTAGCACTGCAAACTAATATTCTAAATCAGATCAATTTGGTATCAGAGCACTAGGTTTGGTTTGTGAAATAAGGATTTAATTGATTGCAAGTTTATGTCACGATTACAAGGTTAAAACTCAAAAGAGGTGAAGGAAATCTAGTTGGAAGCCTTGAAGTTAGGTCAAGGGGAAGAAGAGCAAGGTTGCCACAATCTCCAACACCAGTTCAGCCTCAAGTTGCAGTTGAGACTCTAGAGATCACGTCTCATGAAGGAGAACCTAAAAACATGACAGAAGATGAGAAGACCTTTAGAAATGCTTTCATTGATATGATAGAGATGGTGAAGGTCCTCTATGAAGAGAGGAATACCAGGTTGCAAGGAGAAAGTTCCAAACCTCCCAAAGGAGAAGGCTCTTTAAGAGGAGCTAATAGAAAAGGATGTAATGGGAATGGAGACAAACCTCCACCCTCTCCACCATCTTCTTCATCTTCTTCTTCACAATCATCTTCACACTCTTCCACTAATACAACCCTTACTCATACTCATCATCATTCTTCAAAAGGAATTGGTAAATCACCTTTTTTAAAACTTGGTGTTAAATTCGAGTTGCCCATGTATAATGGTGGAGTGAATGCAGAGAAGCTTGATAATTGGATTCATCAGTTAGAGGTCTATTACAGGATTCAAAACCATCAAGAGGATGACATAAAGATTCAGTTAGCTTCCTTGATAATGGAGGGTGCATCACTCATATGGTGGGAATCAAAGACCCAATAGGAGATAATAAAAAACATTGTAAGATCTCAATTTCTTGGAAACATTTCATTGCTACAAGTAAAAGACAATTCTACCCTCTATCTTATATGTAGAAATCCATCATGAATTGGCAGAACTTTAGACATCTAAAAGGTCAAAATGTGCAAGATTACACCCAATAATTCAGAAAAAGGTCTTTGATGTTAGGTGTAGATTTGCAATCACAGGACACTTTACTGAATTACATAGGAGTTTTACATAGTTAACTTAGGCATACTATCTTAATGTTTAATCCCAATAATCTAGATGATGTGTGTGTGCAAGCCACTCCTCTTAAGGTAAGAGGGAAAAACACTCTAGAAGAAGGTAGTAAAATCCATTTAAGGGTAAAGAGAAAGAAAAGGATTTCAGGGGAAAGAAAAATGCATCCATTAAAAAGGAAGGAGAGAAAACAATCTGTAAACATTGTTCAAGTGAGGGTCATGATGAAGCTCACTATTGGAAGATTCATCCCAAAATGAAACCAGCAAAATTCAACAACAAAGGAAAGGAAAAGATAGCTACAATCACTTAAGAAGAGGATTTCGGATCCAAATTAGGTGCTAAAACAAAAATCACAGCCATGGGGTTTCAAGGAAAATAATCCATTACCAGCACTAGTTCTTCAGACTCGCAAAATGAAACTCCAAATGAATAGAGGAGAATAGAATTGTTTCAGGTAAGGGTAATCTCAAAACATAACAAGAATGATACGATGTTTGATAGCGGCTCTCAAGCCAATCTTATCTCAAAAAACATTGTCAAGAGTTTAAATCTGGAAACTATTCCACATCATAAACTGTATCCACATGGATGGGTATGTGACAATGTGAAATTGTAGGTTATGAGAAAGTGTAAACTGAAATTCGCAATCACTGCAAAATTCATAGATGAAGTGGAGCTTGACGTTGTGTAGTTAGATATCTATGGCATCATTTTGGGTAGCCCATAACTTTATGACATAAAACCTATTTTCCATCGACATGAAAACAAATATCACATATTCAAAAATGGAGTAGAATATATTGTGAGAGATCACAACAAAAAAACAAATCTTTCGATTGTTATTGCAAGGAATATGAAAAGACTGGTGAATTCGACGAAGAATCTTGTGCTTCTCATTATGAAACCTGAGAATAATATTGATTATGAAGTATTTGATGGTTGTAATTCGAATTTGAAAACTGATTTGGTTGACATTGTTAAACAATCCAATGAAATGTTTCACGAATCAAAGGGATTACTTCTCAAGAGGGGAATCCAACTTGAGTTACAGTTGCAACAAAAGTTTCTTCTTTCTAACATTGGCATGTACATGACGTCATTGATGGAAAGCGCATAAATTAAGACGCAAATCCAGGGATTGTTGAATAAAAGGATCATTCAGCCTACTCCTTTACCATGCGGTATACTTCTCGTTTTGGCGCCCAAGAAGAATGGTAAGCATTTCCTTGAAAGGGATTCAAGAAGTGGTTTTCATCAAAGTAGAGTTTTTGAAGGATATATATGGAAGACAACATTCAAAACCAAGCAAATTTTGTTTGAATGACTTCTTATTCTTTTTTGTCTTTTCCATGCTCCTACTACTTTTACACATATGAAGAAATATGTGTTGAAGCCATTTCTAGATAGGATATTCTATTTGGATGACATTTTCATTTTCAGAAAATTCCATTAAGAACATGTCATGTGTGAGAAAAAAATACTTGATTTCATATGTCAAGAACATTTGTTTCTGAAGATGTCAAAGCATATGTTGGATAAACTTCTTTGATGTACTTGAGCTGTGAAATTGGTTCTTCCAAGCGTGTTTAGGTTCCCAAAGGTTTTTTTGTAGTCTACGTGGGATGTGGAGAAGGTGAGTTGAAGTTATACCTCTCCAAGATTGATGCCATTATGGATTGGTAAACCGACATTGAAATTGTACTTAAGAGTGATACCATAATTCCAACTAGTGAGATCTGTGGAAGCTAGGCTCCGTTCCAGTAGTCTATTTGGTTGTAACAATTTGTGGTGGTATTGACTCCATTCCTACATACACAGGTGAAAGGATCATACATCCCCATGAATCCGCAGATGCCTTTTCTCTGCTCGCAATTTACGTAGGCCTGCTCAAGATAGTCATTTGGATAAGAGGTTTTTTTGGAGCAACCCAATGTTGGAGGAGAGTTATTGTTAATTTTTCTTCTATTGTAGCTCATTTGCATTCATTGGAAGTTTTGCAAAAGGTCTTCCAGTGGGGAGGAAAACAATGAGAGGCATTTGATGCTTTAAAACAAAAGATCAGTATAGCTCCAGTACTTACTTTTCCAGACTTGAGATGGTCATTTAAATTTTAGGTTGTTTTATGTGACTACGCCATGGGCGCAGTCTATTTGCAATATGGTAAACCCGTTTCTTTTCATTAACAAATTTTCAATGGTAAAGTGTTTAAGTTGCAGCAGCAACAACACTTCAGGTTTTCTTCTATTCCAATTGGTCAAAAGGTATAAGAAAAGTATAAGCGACAAATTTTTTGATGTACTTTCTAGGCCTATAGTTTGTATAATATTTTCCTCAATCATCATTTTGTTTTACATGAAAGTTATGTTCAAAAAAATACATACTTTCAAGATGTGTATTCAATCTTGAGTCAAAGGAATCAAGTGGAGGAATTTGTTTACCATTTGCATCATAATGTATTGTATCATTTTGGTAAGAAGGATGTTTCTATTGATAGTAACATGGACAAAGCCAAATATTTCATTGAACAACTCCAAATGGTAAATCAAACAATGCAACAACAACTTGAAAAGGTTAAAGGCAAGTACACAGAAAGGCACAACAAGAATTGTGGAGATAACAAGTTCCAATTCAGTGATCAATGGATTGAGATTTGAAAGGTGAGGGAATTTTACCCTCACCTGCTAGACAATTGAAAGTGATCTTTTGGGGTCCACAAGAATTCCTATGGGGAGGAGTGATCAGGTGCTCAAAATTAGGCTCAAAAACCAAAGTGTCAGAATCTTGATAAAATTAGCTTCATATCTAATATATCGTCATTGTGATTCCAACGATGTGAACGACACTCAAATCAAAGCTCATATGCAGAAGTTAGAGCAAGTTAAAGTTCATGTTTGACTTGGACACTTCGCAGGATTGGATGATGTGGCAGTTTTCATCAATGAATCGAGAAGCACCAAGTGGTAGGCTACAATTGGTCCCCACATTTTGAAATCGCATATCAGAGGTGGGTCGGCATTAAAAATTGGCCCCAGAGCAAGCCAGGGTGTGATGCGAGAATCATAATCGCACATCGGTGAAGGGAGGTGTTACAGAATCGGCCTCGGCAAGTTCGAGTTGTGATGCGATATCGCAAATGCATATCACAACAAGATAGGTCCCGCATATGTATAGGACCACTAGTTTTCTATCAATTGTGATATCCCAGATGTGATAAGGTTAGGCTGCAGTTTAATGTCTAGTCGATTCTATCGTATCGTAATCGCACATCGCTCATTGTGTTCACAGATCATAAGACCTACCAGACTTTGCTGATTGTGATTTGTGATGGACATTCAGTGCCGACAGATTATGGTCGATCGTGCGGCAAAATTCTCACTTAGTTAGCGAATTTTTGGACCGAAATTGTGGGTTCCTGTCAGATTTGGAGCAATTTGTGGAAGGAATAGTAGGAAAACTAGGAGAGGTCATAACTTCTTTAGTTTTTCACCAAATTGAATGCAAAAAGAGGCTAAATAGCCATTTTTGGATTGAAGGGAGTAGGTTTCAAAAACATTTGAGAATTTTAAACACATATTTTTACACTTTTGATCATAATAGAGAGTCCCAAGCCATTGGAAGCTAGACCAAGGAGACGTAACCTAGGAGGGGTGAACTCGTTTATCATGTGTTTGTTGTAATGTGTTTTTGATGATGCTCTGTACATGTTTATGTTGATGTTTGACGAGCCTCATTATTGGGTAATTATATGGGCCTTAATTCACCTCCTAGCTTAGTCAAACCAACTCTTCTCACAACTTATTACATGTTTTGATTATATTTTGTTTAATGAGATGAGTTAAAGTGAGATATTATGCCTAGTGAACTAATATGCATTGAATGCGGGTTTGGAAGAGAAAATCAAGGAATTTTGGCAAGACTAAGGCTTGAAACTTGAATGGGACAAGGGAGAAATATTGTAGGAGGTAAATCCTCCTCATTTATTCCTCCCCCATTCGAATATTCCTCCATTAATCCCACCAGCTCAGAGTGCAAGCAGCCAAGTCATGAAGATCAAAAGGTAGCCGAGCAAGTGATAGATAAAGAGTTAGTTCATATTGAGTTTGGGAATGGAGCCTCCCTAAATTTAAGGAATTCGTTGGGGGCTTTAGTTGTATAAGTAGAGAGGCCTAGAGCCTCATTAGGATTCAAATTTTTGTTGTAAAAACTCTAGTTATTTTCGAGCTAGAGACTTGCGGAAGACTTTGATGTAATTTTCTGTTTTGGTAATAAGAATGATTTTTTTCTTGGTCTAGTAGTAAGTTAACTCAGAGAGTTGAAGCTCTTGGGTTAGGTCCCAACCCTAGCAGCAAAGGCTCCTCTTCTTATATCTGTATGCTTAGCTTAGTTTCATAGATTCATGGTTAAACTGTCTTTAGAAGTATTTCATTGCAAGTAGTGTAGATTTGATTAATTGTTTATTAGTTTGCTTCCATTGGTGCCTTACTTCAGTAGTAGGTTACAAGGGATATGAGAAGCACCACAAAGCTGTCAATAGGTGTCCTGGACTCACTTCTTCCTTCTAGCATCATGATTTGAGGAAAAGACCCTTATACAACCCCAAAAAGACAGATTTCCATTTCTTTCATAAGATTTAGAGTTTACTGTACTTGAACCAGCATTTGATTAGTTTTGCAAGTGTAGGATTTCATTGCCATCTCTTCTATCTTCATTCTTGCAGAAGATCTCATCCATGACTCCATGATTTCCTCATGCATAAGGTAGATAGTTAGTTCATTAAATTTTGCTTTTCTAGCTCATGAGAATTCTTCTTGTTTACATGAATTTTTGGAAACTACACATGTTTTATGCAGAGAAGGTGCTTCATAAGTAGAAAGAGATCTCATAGCAAGCAATCACCTTCCAACTTCATCCACCCATAGCCATTCTTTGTTTTCATCAAGACCTTCACCAATTTCATCATTTTACATAGAAATTCCCGCAAGAATGTTGAACAAATCCAACCATCTCCTAAACTCGGTTTTGGGTTCTAAGTGACCCTAGGCCTTTTCTCACTCCATTCCACCCATCAACCACCTTTCCTAAGCCTTCCATCACCTGCAACACCCATCGTTTTTCTCTCAATTGTATCTTGTAGAAATACAGGGAATCTTGTGGGTTTCTAATACATCTTGTAGGTTTTCCTATAGTGGGTTGTTTTGGGGCGGAATTGAGGGAAAACCTCTAAGAAGCCACCCAAGGTCACCCAAGGGTCTCCCAAACCTTCCAACCATCTCCTGAACCTTCTAGCCATCCACCAGCATCCCTAAGCTACCTGTCACATCACCAAAAGAGATTAGCTTGCACACTTGATTTTTCATGAAAAGCATAAAAAGGCAAAACATATTTATTACAATCCTTTACATGCATAACAATGATGTTTGATGTTTTTAACTTCCATTCTTAGGGCAGTAGCATTTTTTTCATGTTAATTTAGCATTATTGCAAAGCATAGCTCTTAGTAGTTAATTAAGAAATGGTGCACCTTAGCATTGAATTTCAGTCTTTTTCATTATTACAGTAGATCATCTCTCTCTTAGAGTATATTTCTATTTCTTTCATCAAGGAACCAAGCTTCTTCTGAATCCATAGAAGTCTGGCTTGAAAACCCTAGTGGTCTCTCGCCATCTGAACAGTGACAAAAGGTAGAACCATCACTTTTACTTGTGTATACAACATTATCACCTCCAATTTTGTATGAACCCTGGGTTGATAAAGTAAAGTTGGTAGCCCAGGAGTTGCAGCATTCTTGCTGCAATATTAGTGCTCATCAATGTTTAGTTTCTAGTTTATGTTAAATTGCTCATAAAATTAACATAGAAACTCTTCATTTCACTTGAAAAAATTGATGAATCCTTAAGCACAATGAAATCATTTTGTTTATAATATGAGGAAGATCTTAGCACTACAAACTAATATTCTAAATCAGATCACTTAAGGACTAGGTTATCAATGAAGAATAGTGGCTTTGGAAAATAACATAAAATCTTTGCTTAGAGTTTGAATTCTAATTTGTTGGGTTTGGTTCTATTGATCTATTAACATGTCTTTTTGTTTTGATATCTGGTTCTAGTGAGTACATTCTGAATAATTTCACTTGCTGTTCAAGATTGTATGGCAGCAGGTCACAAAAGAGATTTCAGGCTAGTTTTACCCATTGTAGTTGATTGGAAATTTTTAACATGTAAATTGGGTTATAATTAGATTTCGGTTTCTAATTTTCAAAAAGTATATAAAACAAAACTATTTTTCTAATATTTTCAATAATCAGTTCACGAGTCAAAAGGAAAATATGGGAGAAGAATTCTCTTTGATTTCACTCTTCAGGTTTCATTGTTTTAAGTTTCTTATTGAAATAAAGAAATGCCAAGGATAGTTACAGACTTGCAAGCGGTCAACAAAATTCTCATTTTGAAGTTCACTCTTCTAATTGTTGACAACATGCATCAACCAAAGATACATTTTTCCCTTTCTTGTTCTTATCTTCTTAAATTCCCTTATTTCCCATTGTTCCAAAACAAATTCTAATATATGTACATATGGATTGTTGTATCATATCGTCTATTTAGCAATCAATAGCACATTAATACTTTTATTTTCTCATGCAAGACTAAAATAATATGCAATTTCATACATTTATAAATGGGTCGTGGTTTTGGTTCATTGGTGAAGTTCATGGATTATCAAGTCATTTGTCTACCAAGGTTCCCTTCTTATTATGGTCTACTTGACTTTACTAGAATGGCATGAATTTCAAAGGGAGAAATCAGATGCAAGTTTTGGTGATTTTGGCATAATAGTTATGCCACAAACTTGTCAATTACACTTTAAAAAGTTGTCATTGTGCTTTCTATGCTCACAAATAAGGAAAATTGATTTAAATAATGTGCCAATACATTCTCAACGAAGACAACTACTTTGTCGGTGCAGAGAAGCGGCACAAAAAGATTTGGATGATCACCAGCAATAGTTTACAAACAATTTCTCAATGGAACTTCTAACTAACTTTTTTAATGATATTGACACCTGTATGGGTAAGAGAACCATCTCTTTGGGGCCAGTAAAGGAAGAAGAGATGAAATTTTCCATTCACCCATTGCTCCTCCTTTCAACTAACTTTGTTGGATTCTTTTTGGTGGGAGATTTGGAGACTTCCTAGGGTGATCAAGACTGCTCTAAGGGAAATTGTAAGAAGATAGACTGTGATGTTTGAAAATTTTTAAGAACTCAGTGAAAATCTCCCCATCCATGATGAGAACATGGGTACATAAAAATCATGGAGTTGCATTCAGCGCTAAACATTTATATCAAAAAATAAAAAATCAAAAAGATCAAAAAATAAAAAGTCCAGCAATTGAGCTTTCATTTCTTCCTTGAGCCTAAGATCCATAAAGCAATGAATATGTTTTGATTGGGTTAGAATGATGGACTGACCCTGGATGTAAGCCAGGAAAGTATAGTAACCCAAGCCCATATATAGTGGTAATTATTTGCACCTCAAGGGAGTGAAACATGAGATTGTATATCTCGAATTCTAATAGTCATTACGTTGGAAATTTATGCAAATTCAAGAAATGCATGCTTGAGCCCTGTAACCTTCATTTGTCCTGCAATAAATTCAACATGGAGCTCCTCCCCACCCTAGTGTTTTTTGATAAACTGCTAACCTTGGACTTGCATTTCAATAATCTTCCTGACAAAATTCCCCGGCGTATTGCATAAACATCAGATACAATAGGGTTGGTTTTGCTTGATCTCTCAAATAATCAGTTCACAAGGAAACTTCCAGCAGAAATTAGAAAGCTTAAGTTGCTACAAGCCCTATTCCTATTAAATAATTGATTAATAGGGGAATTTCCTGATTCAATTGGAGATATGATGTACCTGTAGTCTATAGATTTTTCTTACAATTATTTCTTTGGGTCCCTGCCAGTATCGCTGGTAAAATGTTTTCAACTTTTGGAAATCGAGTTGTGCCACAATAACATCTATGGGGAAATTCACTTTGAGCTTCGAGCATTGACAACACTAAAGATTTTGATATTAGTCACAACCATCTGGTAGGACAAATTTCCTTGCATCTGAAAGGATGCACCTAGTTGGAAGTCATAGATTTAAACTAGAATGATTTAGAAGCGCATCTATTGGATGCAATATTTAAATGGAAAGTCCTATGTGTGCTCAATATTGGCCATAATTATTGCCAAGGGCATCTTCCATACTGGATTCTAGGTTTTCAATCATTGCATATACTTGACCTCTCCAACAACAACTTCTTGGGTTCAATTCCCCAACATGTTCATTTGTAGGCTAATTAGGAGATCGAGCATTTGGGGGGAAACGAAAGTGGACTTTAGTCAGAAACTATGACTATTGCATTGAATTCCTACCAACTTATTTTATATTATTCACTTCATGTGATTGTGAGCATTGATCTTTGTTACACAATATTTTTTCACACCTATTCACTTCCTATTCCACATCTTGAAGTGCCAAAATATTGACAACTGTGAAGTGTACTCATCATGAAACACATTCTAAAACATCCCCGAAGAATGGAAGAAAAACTGCCCTAAGTCAATTCTAGAGAAGGTTGACTGAAACCCTAAATTTAAGGACCAAATCTCTTTTCTCCACTGCTTATCCATGCTAATGGAAGGTTAGAGTTCTTTGACCTAGCATTTCTAGCTCGGGTTTTGATATGAAAACTTGCACTGAACCTATTCTAGCAATTTCTCTCAAAATGGAGGAGAAGCTTCGTATGTTGGAAACTTTGAGAAACAACGAGATGGATGTTGTTGGGTAGAGATATGGTCAAGCTCTCTCATTTGGAGCTCTTGATCCTAACTTTAAGGGCCTTCCCCTTGATATGTTGACCTTCCTCCATTTTTTTTTATCCCTAACGCCCTCTTCCTTCCTATAAATCAAATTGTTCCATTCCCGAATGGTTGGTCATTGATTGCCTACATTCCTATGTTGAGATTATGCCTAAATGTTGCCCATCTAACTTGGAGAAGGAGTGCTTAAAGAGTCTTGGATTGACTTGGAAATCCACCAAAATGAGGTCTCCAACATAAAGACAATGGTTGTAACCTTCCCTTTTTTATTCATTAATATATACATATGATGTTCACTTTCCATAAATGGCTAAATATTTATGCATTTAGCTTGATACTTCTTGATCTATCAAGTAGTTTATGTTTGATATATACTATGTATGCTCTGGTATCTTGTATTGTCTTTTGATCTCTTTCACATGTACTCAGACGTAAGGAACAAACAAGGAGAGAGCCTGGAAGCTAAGGGATCAAAGCCATCACTAAAGGATTGAGCAATTAGCATCAGAGCAAGGAAGGTCTCTCTCTCTCTCTCTGCATTTTTAAACATAAGCTAATAAAGTCTACATTAGTTTGTTCAGTTTGTTGATAGACCCACTCATTGGGCTAGAGAGATCACCTCTATCCACAGAGGGGATTTATCTTCACAACAAAATGGTGACTCCACTGGGGAAGCTATAGCCTCTTCAATCTCTTTTCTTGATTTGGTCTTTTGATCACTTTGACCAACCATTGAATCATCATCTAGTCTAGGTCTGTACAGGTCTACACATTGAATGGTCAATGCTTTAGGGTGTTAGGTTTGGACTCTTCGTTGAAATTCTTTTTATTTTTCCCAAATTTCTTGCCCAACACATTTTTGACCTAAGCAGTCACACTGCTAGTGCATTTTTACTTGAAACAGTCACGTTGAAGCCACTTTCAGCACATTTTTGGCTATGACAGTCGCATTGATCTTAGAAATTTGAAAAAAAAATAGGGTTTCTACCCTAAGATCCAGTGTGTCTTGGCCTCTAAAGGTATATTCTTTTACTCTAAGTTTGGGTTTGCCAATGTTTTTTTTTCTAATTGTCTTGTTTAATTAGTAAATTAGTCTCTTTGACTTTGAAGTGCTTGAAGTGAATTTGATTGAGTTCCAAGGTTTCTAGGTCAATTAGTCACCATTTTCTTCTTGTCATGTCACTGAGATATTGGTTTGTTGATTGATTGAGTCTTGTTTTCTATGGAAATCATTGAAAACATCAGTTTGCATTTGTTTTAGCTTGTCTTTCAAAAAGTTTCTTTTTCAAGTTGCATTAGTTCATTTGCATTTGGAAATCATCTTTGTTTTTTATCAAGCATAGATTACATTGTTTTATTTTCAAGCTGAAAGGACTGCATCATTTATTTGTTCAAAAGGAAAAAGTGAAAGTTATTCTCATTTAGGTGCTTTTGAATTGGATTTGGTGTTGCTTTGGTTGATGCATTAGTTGTATTAGAGCATTTGAATCAAATTTTCATTTTCATTTGGTTGATACTTTAATTGCATTAGAGAATTCAAAAAGCAAAGAAAAGACATCATTTATATAAGTGCATCTTAGTAAAAGTGAAGATCATTTTGCTTTCGAAAAGTTGCATTTACGATAGTGAAAATTGAAGATAATTTTTTATTTTTGAGCATTACATTTTGGAAAGTGAAAGTGAAAGTTAGTGGAAGGCATGTTGTCTGATGCATTTTGTTTGATGCATTATTGATTGAAATTTCTTCTCTTTATTATTCTAGCTTTCATCGAAGTGGAAAGTTTTCTTTTTCTCATATAGTTGCATCTTAGGGATTCAGGCGACATCTTTTTGATCTCAAAATCAAAACATAAATCAAGATAAACATTAAAATTTACTCAATCAACCTAAGCAACATTTGGAACTTAATGCAAACATTTAGACATCTAGGCTAGAGATGTGTTTCAGAATCTATAAACCTAGTAGTTGTTGTTATTTTCCAGCATTGTATCACGAGGGTGAAATCTCATTCCACATACATAAGTATATAGGATTGTTCTCAAGTACTCTCAACTATATTGGAGGCGCTCCATGTATGGCAAGTATATGGGAATACTCTCATTTAATGGTTATACATTAGACAACGCTAACATGGACTTGTGCTCCCCGTACCATCGTGTATATATTGGGAGACCCCAATAGGTTTCTACCCTTTAGCCACAGGTAACCGAGTTAGCCACCTTGTAAATGTGATACGCTGAAAACAACATTTAGGGAGATTGGTCATCATATGTTAAGTCCTCGATTTCGACTAAGGTTTATATTGCAGTTCACAGATACTTGGTAAAACCTCTTTCCTAGATTACCCATGTTTTATTTTGTTTTGTTAATTTCTAAAATCAATTAATTGACCGCAGAATAACATCCTTCCTATGGAAATATTCCTTAGTAGATATTAGGTTGATATTGATGGCAACATTTCCTAAATATACTAGTCAAGGAAACCCCTCTGATAGGAATCCTAACCCTCTTCTTTCTTTTGGAAATATTGGTACTCCCTATATGGAAACGTTGTCCCTTCCTGGAATGGCCATTGGTCTACCAGTTTGGTTATTTTCGACCTCGGTGATTCTGAGTGTCCAAACTGCTTTTCAACCGAGTTCTCCTCCACCTAAACAACATCAACCTCATTTTGATCCTAAAGTTGATCCCTCACCTTCTTCACCTATTTCTTCACCCCATTCTTCCTCTTCACCTAGTGAAAGTCTGGATTCTAGTAACCATGAAGCTGAGAAGAAGAAGATGATGAAGAAGAAGAAGAAAAATAATAAAGGGGGAAACCAAGCAGCCATTGCTATGGATGAAACTCATATAGAAAAATCTTCTAACCAGCCCCGAAAAGTAAAATTCACTTGCATGTTATGTAAGGGTGACCAACTTCTTCGAAATTTTCCTGGTATTCCTAAAGTCTTAGAAAAGTGGTCCACAAGTTCACATCAACATCTGGAGATCATGATGGTGATAAACCTTCAACTAGTAATAACAGGGTCCATGGTAAAAAGGGAAAAATCAAATTTCCTTGTAATTCATGTGAAGGTAATCATTTGATTCACCTTTGTCCTCTTATGGATGAGGCTTCTAAAGAGTTGGAAAACCTTACAACTTCTCAACCTCATCTTCCGACAAGTTATCAAAAGATTTCCCTTGATCCTCCACTAGTTGATCCAGTGATTTTTCAAAACTCATCTTCGGTCAATCCCACTCTGAAAATGAATCTCATGAGTCCATTCCCAACCAACCATTAGTTGAGGAAATGGTTGACCCGCTTCCACCTTCAGGTGATCCTATTTTTCCTATAGAGGCTGAACCTCATACCACTCATATTATTCTTGTCTCGTCAGATTCCGATGAATTGGAGGGCAATCCTCCCATTCCCATGGTATAGGGGGGTGATCCTCCTATTTCCATAACACACGAGGGAAGTTCTCCCATTCCCTCGTGTTGACGGTGCTGGACCCACCAACATCAGGGGATCTCCTCGGTATGAAGTCCCAACTAGACCTCACACTGTTTGGTGTAGGAGTCCCATCCGGTACGATGGATCGGTTGCCATTATCTTAAATATTTGCCTCAACTCTTACTTGCCAGCAAAGGAGAGTGGTCTTCTTTGTTTGGTGATTGTAAGTGTCACTTGTGTTAATGATTCTTTCACCGTAGAGGGAGAGGGTGGGAGTGAGTCCCAAGTTGGTTGGGAGAAGTCCCAACTCTGTTAGGAACACACAACACAAAAGGACATGTGCGACTTCTGACGGAACAATCCACATGGATGTAGTAGTCACAACACACAAGGGAAGATAACACATATAACACTCAGCAAATTAGTCCACACGAGTGCAACAGTTGTTACAACAAGTTTTATGTGAAAGTTCTATTTGATGTCCGGGAGAGTAGTGTACATGGGCAAGACAACATTAACATCATCTACAACACATTTCCATTAATATATTATGTATTACAGCAAGTGAAATAGTTTAGATGTAGAACACAGGTTAAAGAAACATCCATCATAGGTGTTAAAGATTAGTCTTACAACAATTACAATACACATGTGAAAATGTGTTGGCATGTTGGCAGGCTTATGAATCAAGCGAAAGTTCCAAGACACAACATTACACCATACATCACTAACCATGAGTGCGGGGCATTGGAGCCACTACTTACTCCTCAAAGAAAAGATTACAGGTTGTCTTGGCTATGTGGGAGGAGCTAAGGTGAAAAAGTCTCTTGCATGTACAAATGAGGGGGTATTTATAGCCAAGGGTGAAAACTGACCCTTGTGGTTGTTCGACTACCCTCATGACTATTTGACTAACATGACTTTTCGACTTTACATGACTCTTTGTACAACACGTGGGTCTCTTGGACTTCCACGTTACATTATATTGATTGACAACGTAGCCCATAGTGGAGATATGGGTAACATGACTCATGACATGAATCGACATGATAGTGTTGGTACATTCATGTTGCTGTTGGAGTGCATGTCGAGGTACAGTGCTACTGGGTGGATGGATGTCTTCATGGCGTATCATAGCTTCACCTACACATGGAAAAGTGCACAGAATCTTCGATGGTCTTTGGTTCGCTTGATGATGCTTAGGCATGTTGCTCCTTTCTTGCATGTTAGAAGGCTTGACAGGCTCATCTGTTCGCGAAAGGTGCATGTTCGTCCATTTGTTCATTCGTGAGCACATATTGCATGTTTTCTCGTCCATCTGTCCATGAACATATCTTTGCATGATCATCCATTCGCGAGCACATCTCTTCACATGTATCGATCGTTCATCCATTGGTGGACATGTCCTTCTGCATGTGCTCCCTTGGTTCATCCCATTCGTCATCCTGCCATGTTTGTTGGTGTACATATACCTGCAGTTGCTCATGACGAGATGACATTAAATCCAAAACCTCATAGTCTAACATGACACATGATCATTTCGGATGCAGGTGATCGGGAAAGGCAGCAAGGTTGTGAAGCGAGATGATGGCTTTGGGCACTACTGATGAAAATTGTGCAAGTCACCAAGTGATGAAGATGGGAAATGAAAGTTGAAAGTGACTATCTGCAAGGTCTAGCTTGGATGAAAGGCAAAATTGCGCAAATTTTGGGAGGAAGAGTCAAGGCTACAAGAAGGCAAGGTAGGTAGGATCTGCACAATTTCTAGAATGAGTGGGTAGGAGGGGTTGGAAGGCCAAATTTGCATAATTTTATGGAGGATCATCAAGAAGAGATTACACAGTTTTTGGGAGGATCATCCCAGGAGCCTGGCAGCCAAAACTTCACAATTCCCATAGGGAACTGGCGGTTGGTTGCTAGGGTCACTAGCAACCAAAACTATGCAATTCCTAGAGGGAACTTTCAGTTGGCTGTTGGGGTTACTGGCAGCAAAAACTGCGCAATTCCTGGAGGGAACTAGCAGTCTGCTGCTAGGAGATGCTGGTATAGGAAACTACACTAAGGCTGGGAGTTCGACCTGTTGATCATCTCTGCACAATTTCTGAGCTGAGGAGACTACTGGGCAGTAGAAGGCATGCTCATGAATATTGATTAATTTCTTGGATGAGCATTGGATCGACTGTTGGGATGACTGACTGGGAAAACTACACAATTTTCTAAGGGAGACAAGGATGGGAACTTGTTGTCTGTCCGTCCTATCTGCACAATTTCCTTAGTCAGCTAAGTGATTAAGGTCAGTGTCCACTGCACAATTTTTTAGGGGATTCAGTGCCGGGGTGACTACCGGGTCTGACTGTACGGGTGGTTAGTACGAAAGTGACTTGAATTGCTTGTGGGAAGCGTAGCTTGAAAAGACTTGTTTGATGATTCTGCATTTTTTTGGTTGATAGTCGATCAAGTCGATGCTAGGATGATGGTTCAACTATCAGAGGGGAGTCTGGTCGTTAGAACTTCAGTAAAAATTACTAAGTGTGTGAACGATCAAAAGATGCATAGGTGATCATGCAAACAAACACTCACATGACTCAATGATGAAATGACTCAAACCATCCAAACACACGTGTTCAACATGACTGGCCGATGGTGCAAGTGACAAGCACGACACTTCCGATCGACCGTTCATTGATCGAGACGACATTTGCGCGATAGTGAATATGACTCTGTGTGTGAGTGCAACAGATACTTTCATAGCAAATAGAACAAGCACATATGAAGTGAAGACTTTGAGCATAACTAGAACATGGTCACAAGCATGACTTATACACCAACATGCAGAAACTTGAATGAAATGAACAAGCAAGGAAGATGCAAGGACTCACACGAGCTCACGAAGTGAACCCAAGTGTGTGTAATCATCAAGTGAAACTCTCTAGGGAGGCTTTGAAATTGGGTGCAGGCCAAAATTTTGGAGGGTGGTTGTAGCCGCTACAACACTTGGTGACACACTAGTAGAACTCCATATTCTCTATTTTATTTCATTGCTAGCATAGGGCCTTGCTCTTTTGGGGAGTATTGAATCGTTGTGCGGGTTACTTCGGCTTCCCCACTTACCCCATGGACATAAATGGTTCACCTTTTTCCAACTCACTCAAACACAAACAAAAGTTCAACTTGAACACAATGTTTCAAATCCAAGAAGGGTAGTTTAGCTCGCGATTTGAATATTTTCAGAGTATAAGTTTTCATCTCTAGTGTTGCTCTGCTGCTAGTAGGCCTGGAAAGTACACTGACAGAGTCACACAGGAACACACACACTGCTCCACTGCCAATAAGCTTGGTCAGTACCCCAATTGAATTGCATGCTTCACCTCTTTGCGCATGAAGGCTTGCTCTTCTTTTGCCTTTGTATTTTTCAAGAGAACTGTGCATAGGCACTTATTTATTTTTGGGATGAAAGAGGGATCCAAAATTATTGAGAGAAGAAGAGGTTGTTCCTTCAGTGAAGCATGTAAGACCTCTGACATAGGTTTGCTTATTTAGATTTTCCCCTTCTCCATTTCTACTAGTTGGATGAGATTGAACACAGAGAAGAACGCTGAGTATGGGCATGGGGATTCCAAGTGTGGACACAGGTTCATGGTTGGATGAAAACTTCCCTTGCAGACAGTTCATATTTCCCGTCAAGACTTCATCCACCGAACATTATAACCAAGCATAGAGAAGACAGACACAAGACTGGCCAAGTGTTGGATTGTCACAAGTCTCTTCAAATTTCAGCCACATACTCTATTCAGAAGTCAGATCGTAGTAGTTGGAAACACTTATTTCTAGAAACAAAAATAATAATATACCAAGCAAACAAAACAAATGTAAATAAAAATAGTAATCAGAGCAAACAAAGTGAAAACAACAACTAGCAAGAAAGCAAACAAACATGCAAACCAGAAAGTAAAGGCAAGTGAAAAAAGAAAACACTACTCCTACTCCTATGTTAAATGATTAGGGTTACATGAAATGAAATTTCCAATGAAGCCACCATAGGCATACCCAACCTGCAGTCACAAAGATACGAGCGATTAAAACGAATAAAAAATAGTGTGCAATAGAGAATGAAAATATTTGAAAAGCTTGCACAGGAGAGAGAAGGTCTCGCCTGTGGGTGGAATAATGTGTCACAACCACTCAACACACACACTTACCTCTTTTGTGACTATCGTTTTTCAACAAACCTTGAAGGCCTCTTGCGAGTGTGTGTTGTTCTGCACCAAGTTTCTTAGCGAGTGTGAGGAAAGACTAAAGCTTCTTACCTGCAACATGACTCACCAAGTAAGATTGTTCTAGCTATTCAGTGATTGGATCATAAAATTCATGATGGTTGTTTTGAAAGATTCGTGATCTTTAAGAAGATGGATTCCTAACTCGAGAGAGGGGATCACAATGGGAATCTGATACGGATAGATAGATCTGGTCATTCTCATCAGTCATGTCAAGACAGTGAGGGCCTTCCATAGCCATCAGTGCAGGTCGAAGTGCCTCACTTGCTGGATAGAAGTCTAAGAAGAAATATGTTACATGGTGAATACCATAATGTGTGAAGCAACTGTCATTGAATGTATTGTTGGTAAAATGATAAACTGCATGACAACCACCCTATATAGAAGATAGATCAGACCAGTCTGTCAAGATGTTGGATTCCTAGTTTGACATGAACAAAGAAACCTTTTGAACAATCATGTGAACACACTAAATGAGGGAACCAAGTTCGTTTTGCGCTAGGCATGATAGAACACCCAACTACAACTAGTGAAAAAGTGTGCAGGCATCATGGTCATCACAGAAATATAGAAAGGATGCCAGCACTTTGAATGTGTGAAACTGATTGGGGTGTGGCGAAATGGGAGTAACTTGATTCACGCAATAGGTTGTGTTCTCTTCATCACACAGGGAGATTACTGGTGTGATGAGTGGGCAAATTTGATGGGCAAAATTTGCAAAAAGACCAAGGAGTTGATTACGAGAGGGAACATTTGATAAGTGTGATTCTAGATAGAGATGATCAACTTCATTGTCCCATGATTGGATTAGGGACGGACACTCCCAACCCAAACTAGGGTGCATGAAGACTAACACATTGTAACGGACTCGTGGATTCAACCATTAGCAAAAATATGAAATTTTGAAATATCATACCCCGAACAGTAAATATTCTTTACACAGGGATCCACGTCAAGTGCAGCCATGCAGATAGATGGATTATGTGTGAGAAACGAGGTCTGATTAGGTTTGACGGGATTACCAGAGTAGCAAGTTCCTGACATAACCATCAATGGAAATTGAAGTGCCTCGACTCCCTGACATGTCCTAAAACTTTCCAGAATTGAAAAGTTTGCATTTTGGGATGTGAACCAGATCATGCATGGCTTAAGGATGGTTGTTGTTACTATTTTAAAAACTTCTCTTAAGATGACAACCATCTCTGTCACAAGCTTCATCAAAATTTTCAACAAGATGACTTGACGAGTTGTCTTCATGCAACACAAAAGATGATGACGAGTGGGAAGAGTCCTGTGTGTTGAAAATATTTTCATCATGGACAACCTCATTTCCTTGTGTCAATCAAGGAGATAACTCAAAAGATGAAGAAGCAAGAGAATGTGAAGTGTCTCTAACGCATTTTGATGCACTGTGAATGATAAGACACACAGGAAAGTGAGGTGCAAAGGAAGCCTCGATATGGATGTCTGCTTTGACCAATGCACCTTCCAAATCTAAGTTAGAGTGTACATGAGATGAAAATAGATCATATGATGTGCTTGGTTTTTCATCACAACATACGAAAGCATGGGAGTGATGATATCCCAAGATTGGAGGTTGATCGAAAGAATTGATTGTGCATGATGTTTCACCAATATTTGTGGATCGAGGATCGATTAAGAATGGAAGCTCAATGTTTTGAGAGGAATTGATTGTGTTTTCATCGTCCTACTCCTCCCCTTGTATGATGAGACTTCCTTGCACATGACTGCAACTTGACCTAGCAGCTCGAGAATCAAGAAAGTGCACACAACTAGCTTGTGAAGTAGATCACTCAAGCGAGTCATGGTGCAAGGGGTCGTGGCTTGTAGATGATGGAGGATGGTAGAGATGCAGATTAGACTCAAGACTTGGATTAGGAATGGTGATGTCCTCTTGCAGAATGGAGGGATGAGTTTTCACCATAGGCTTTCCTAACCATTCTGGAATTTCCTCCATTTGGGCAGGAGATAATTGAGCAGATGGATTGGGAACATGTTGTGCAGATTTCTCAACTTTGCAACCGCTGCGAGGGGGCACCCTCTTCGAGACATGAGGTGTCTCATGATCTGCAAGAGTTGAGGAAGAAGGGAAATCAGGAAGTTCATTGTTTTGGGAGACATGAACCAAGCATTTCAGCTCTTGGCTCATGAAGTCAAGGTTCACAAACTGCTCAAGAATTTTGTGACATAGGTAAAGGAAGCAGGTAGCAAAGCCCTCAATTGATTCGTCGGGCTTCATTCTTAAATGAGAGATTCTTTCATAGATCTTAGTGGTCACACTCATCGAAGGCTTGATGGAGCTCTGTGACAAAAGTGAGAAGGGAATGGAAGGAAGTAGGTGGTAGGGTACGACATCACTGATTAACACGACCTTCAAGGGTGAGGAATAAGAGTACGCAAAAAAGCTCATCACTATCAATTTCATGAGATTCGCATAAATGAAGAAACTCAAAAATGTGATCGGTTACGAACATTCTATACTCATCGTCAAACTTTAATAAGGAAAAGTGATCAAGAAGCTCATCGAGGATTGATGATTGATTAAGGGAGAAATGAGAGAAACACCCCGAGATCACTAATCATGTATTATTCATGGGTAAGAGATTCAACCCAGATGTATAGGCTCGACTTGGCATCTGGCCCTCCTTCTAGCGCCAAAATGATGACGATGTTGGACCCGCCAACATTAGGGGATCTCCCTGGTATGAAGTCCCAACTAGACTTCACACAGTTTGGTGTAGGAGTCCCATCTGATACGATGGCCCGGTTGCCATTATCTTAAAGATTTGGCTTAACTCTTACTTTTCAGCACAGGAGAGTAGTTTGCTTTGGCTTGTGAGAAGTGAGGTTCACGTGCCTGATGATTGTAAGTGTCACTTGTGCCAATGGTTCTTTCACCATAGAGGGAGAGGGTGGGAGTGAGTCCCAAGTCAGTTGGTAGAAGTCCCAACTCTATTAGGAACACACAACACAACAGGACATGCGTAGCTTCCAACGGAATAGTCCACACAGATGTGGCAGTCACAACACATAAGGGAAGATAACACGTATAACACTCAGTAGATTAATCCACATGAGTGCAACGGTTGTTACAACAAGTTTTATGTTAAAGGTTTTTCTGATGTCCAGGACAGTAGTCTACACGGGCGAGACAATGTTAACAACATATACAACACATCTCCATTAATAGATTATGTATTACAATAAGTGAAATAGTTCAGCTGTAGAACACAGGATAAAGAAAAATGCAGCACAAGTGTTAAAGATTAGTCTTACAACAATTACAATACATGTATGAAAATGTGTTGGCATGTTGATAGGCTTCTGAATGAAGTGAAAGTTCCAAGACACATCGTTACACCATACACCACTAACCCTGAGTGCGGGGCGTTGTAGCCACTACTTACTCCTCAAAGAAAATATTATAGACTCTCTTGGCTATGTGGGAGGAGTTGAGGTGAAAAAGTCTCTTGCATGTACAAATGAGGGGGTATTTATAGCCAAGGGTGAAAATTGACCCTTGTGGTTGTTCGACTACCCTCATGACTATCTGACTTCCATGAATTTTCGACTTTACATGACTCTTTGTACAACAAGTGGGTCTCTTGGACTTCCACGTTACATTACATTGATTGACAACATAGCCTATAGTGGAGATGTGGGAGACATAACTCGACATGACAGTGCTGGTACATTTGTGCTGCTGCTGGAGTGCATGTCGAGCTACAGTGTTGTTGGGTGATGGATGTCTTCATGGTGTATCAAAAATTCACCTCCGCATGTCAAAGTGCGAGAGGTCTTCAATGGTCTTTGGTTCACTTGATGATGCTTAGGCATGCTACTCCTTGCTTGCATGTTGGAACGCTTGACAAGCTCATCTATTCACAAAAGGAGCATGTTCGTTCATTCGTCTGTTCATGAGCACATCTTGCATGTTTGCTCGTCCGTTCATCCGCGAACATATCTTTGCATTATCATCTATTTGCAAGCATGTTATGAAACTAGCTCACAAAAAGATAGAAAAGATAGATCAACACCTTAGAATTCAGCATCTTCGAGTGGGAAACCTCCTTTACATTACACAAATGAATGATTCCTTGATGATTCAAATGACAAAACCTCCTTTCTATATATAGGAGTCTAAGGAGACACTGTATAACCTAGCCGACCTAATAATAATAATATAAAGGCACAAAAATAACAATAGATGGATTCTATGGAGCCCAGTAATAACAATATGGGGACAATAGGGGCACAACAATATTAATAAGGGATACAACTACAATAGTAATGGGGTCATCACTAGTATTATAGGGACCTAACCGAGCACATCTATTCACATACATCGTTCATTCGTCCGTTGGTGAACCTGTCCTTCTGCACGTGCTCCCTTCGTTCATCCCATTTGTCGTCTTGCCATGTTTGATGGTGTACCTATACCTGCAGTCGCTCATGATGAGACAACATCAAATCGAAAACCTCCTAGTTTACCATGACACATGATCATTTCGAATGCAGATGACCGGGAGAGGCAGCAAGGTTGTGAAGTGGGATGATGGTTCCAAGCACTATTAATGAAAACTGCATAAGAGTTACTGAGTGATGAATATGGGAAATCCAAGTCGACAGTGATTGTCTACAAGGTCTGGCTCGGCTGGAAGGAAAAATTGCTCAAATTTTGGGAGGGATAGTCTGGGTTGTAGGAAGGCAAGGTAGGAAAGATCTGTGCAGTTTCCGGAATGAGTGGGCAACAGGGGCTAGAAGGCCAACTTTGCAAAATTTTCTAGAGGAATAGGACAGGCTACAAGGAGGGTCAGCACGCAGAGATTATGCAGTTTTTGGGAGGAACTATCTAGGAGCCTGGTAGCTAAAATTGTGCAATTCCCAAAGGGAACTGGAAATTGGTTGCAAGGGTCACTTGTAGCCAAAACTACAAAATTCCTAGAGGGAACTGAAAGCTGTTGTTGGGGTTACTAGTAGCAGAAACTACACAATTCCTGGAGGGAATTGGTAGTATGCTGCTAGGAGCTGATGGCAGAGGAAACAACACCTATGATGGGAGGTCGGCTTGTTGATCATCTCTACAAAATTTCTGAGCTGAGCAGACTGCTGGGCAGAAAAAGGCCTACTCATGAATACTGCACAATTTCTTACGCAATTTTCTAAGGGAGACAAGGACGGGCACTTGGTCTCTGTCCGGCCTGTCTACACAATTTCCTCAGTCAGCTGAGCGAGTAAGGTCAGTGACCTCTATGCAATTTTTGAGGGGAGTTAGTCTCGGGGTGACTATCGAGTTCAACTATCCTGGTGGTCAGTATGAAAGTGGATTGAATTGCTTGCGGGAAATGCAGCTTGAAAATACTTGCTTGATGCTTCTGCACTGAACTAGTTGACAGTCAATCGAGTCAATGGTCAAGTGATGGTTCGACTGTTAGAAGGGATTTTGGCCATCAGAACTTCAAAAAAAATGACTAAGTGTGTGAACGATCGAAAGATGCATAGGTGGTCATGCAAACACACACTCACATGACTCGATGACGAAATGACTCAAACCATCCAGACACGCATGTTCAACATTATTGACCGATGGTGCAAGTGACAAGCACGACACTCACGATTGACCATTCATTGATCAAGACGATGCTTGCGTGATAGTGAATGTGACTCTGTGTGTGAGTGCGATAGATGCTTTCATAGTGAACACAACAAACACATATGAAGCAAAGACTTTGAGCATAACCAAAACATGGTCACAAGCATGAATTAGACACCATCATGCAGAAAGTTGAATGAAATGAACAAGCAAGGCAAATGCAAGGACTCACACGAGCTCACAGAGTGAGCCCGAGTGTGTGTAGTCATCAAGTGAAACTCTAGGGAGGCTCCGAAATTAGGTGCAGGCCAAAATTTTGGAGGGTGGTTGTAGCCGCTACAATACCATGGCACCCCCTCCAAGTAGTATGGTTGTTTCCTTTGATTGGATTCAATGGGCAGGATATGTTCTTCCTTCTTATGTGCCCTTCCAAATCACAGTGAAAGCTTATAATATGGTTGTACCTAGCACATTTATATATGAAGGCACACTTGTTAGTATTTTTTCCTCCACTGCTTGTCAAGCTTTCGATCCTCCTCAACTTGTACCCATTACCGTGAATCTATTAGATTTCAACAGAGGAACTAGTCAACCGTTAGGGATCCTTCCTAAGTTTCCCATTACTTTGGGAGGAAAAACCATCTATCTCAATGTTATGGTTGTCCAAGGCCCTTAATATTTTAATCTACTCCTTGGTCGTGACTATGTTTATGTCATGGGAGCTCTTGCCTCTTCTCTCTTTCGTATGTTGTGTTTCCCACATGAATGAAGAATTGTGACCATTGATCAAAAATTGTCATTCATTGGTCATAATTCATCTCCCAATCAACCATATTCCCTAAATGGTCCTTACATGCAAATGGTATCACCCCCTCCACAGGTTAATTACGTGACCACCTGTTCCATGCCCACATCTACTGATGATGTAGTCACCGATATAGTGTGTCATGTACTAGGGGCATTGGAACCTGATCTTTCCATTAGATGCCTTGACTTGTATCCCTTCTAGAGTGTTGTTCTCCCATCTGATGAGAACCTCTTAGAAGCCATGGTCTCGTATATTCCATGATCAAGTTCATGAGGATAGTTCTTCTACTATGTCAACCTCGTTAAAAAATGAAATAGGTCCCAATGAGGATAGTTCGTTTACTATGTCAACCTCGTTAAAAAATGAAATAGGTGTCATGTGGATAGTTCGTTTACTATGTCAACCTCGTTAAAAAATGAAATAGGTCCCCATGAGGATAGTTCATTTATTATGTCAACCTCATTAAAAAATGAAATGGGTTCCCATGAGGATAGTTCTTTTACTATGTCAACCTCGTTAAAAAATGAAATAGGTCTTCACGAGAAGAGTTATCTTACTTGTGTCAAGATCGTTTAAAAATGAAACAAGGTGTCATGAGTAGAGTTATTTTACTTGTGTCAATATCGTTAAAAAATGAAACAAAGTTTCATGAGCATGGTTCTTTTCCTATGTCAAGCTCATTAAAAAATAAATCAAATCCGCGTCCAATTCGAGTCTTTGATTAGATCTCGTAAATTACCAGTCGAGTCTTTCACTTGATCTCATAAGTAAACATTCATTCCATCCACCTGTTAGTAATCAGTAGTCTACTTAGGTGAATGAAGTGAAGCTTGGGGGGCATGTACCTCGAATTGACTCATTATTCTAGGGGCATGCAAACTCATCTCAAACACAGTTTATCTTTGTTTCAAGCTTGTGTAAAAAGAAACCAAATCCAAGCATAGTTTGTTTCTATTTCAAGCTTGTGTAAAAATGAAACCAAACTTGAGCATAGTTTTTTCTCATGTTTCAAGCTTGTGAAAAAATGAAACCATCTTCAAGTGTACTTAAGCATAGTTTCTCATGTTTTAATCTTGTGTAAAACTGAATCCATTCCCTTGATTGCCATCTTTATTAGCCTATTTTTTTTGGATGAGCCTTGGTTTTTTCATTCCATCGTCACCATCTCTTTGGCTAATCACACACTCTCACTTGATTGTTTTACCCTTTCCTAAGGAATAGCTACGATGAGTGGTCTTATTAGTCAACATCTTGACCTTTACATGTTTTGAGTTCCATCATGACCGAAACCAATTGCTATCTTTTTATACCACTTGTTCCTCCAAGTGGAGTCCTCTTTCAGTGCTTTTCAGACTCCAAAAATATGAAAAGATTGTAAAGCACTTGTCTTTTCAAACTCATTAAAGTAAATGAAATGGTGTCTACTCAGTATAAGTTTAACCCTTTTCTGAACTAACATAGACTATTTTATGAGAAAGGAATACCTTAGTCGAACATGGCTAAGAGGTTCTCTTGGATATCATTTTCTACCTTTTTGGATTCAAGAGATGGTTTACAAAAAGGTACCTTTGGAGTTTTCTTTTTTGCTTCTTTTTAAAACTCTCTAAACATGAAAAAGTTGTCGAGTTTGACCTTCATTGGACTCATAAAACTTAAATGACATACGTAATGACGAGATCAATTTTCTTCTTCTTAGGACTCGTTAAACTTACTAGGATGGATTCATTAGAAGGTTGAACTTATATGGAAAGCATATGCCATCCCCTTCAAGATTGTGATAAAAAATAATGGGGTACTCACTAAAAATAGTGGGGGAAAAATGAAAGTGAACATCTCTTGTATGTAAATGCAGCATGTCACTCTTGAACATGACACTTATCTATTGCTCATGTCGGGTTTGGGATATACTCACTTCATCACTTGCCTTCCTGGGTTTGGGAAATCCATTTTGCCTCTCCTCTTATTATATTGCTTCGTCATCATGACCTTTGATCCCATGTTGAATCAAATGTTGCCAAACTCTAGAGTCATGTCACCGATATGTTCACGAGAAGTTCCATTTGCAATTTTTACCGCTTATATATTGTTTGACATTTTTTCCACAGTCCTGAATCAAACTTGCTTACTCTACTATATCCTTTGTTTCATGTCAATGATGAGGGATACATTATGGCCCTCCATCGACAGATCGCTTCCTGTCGACTTCATCTCATTATCCAGGAAGATGATCTAGAAACTCCCTTCTAGTACCTTGGAGCTTGCATGCCTCATCATTGGCCTTCGATCAAATGATTCTGTAGGTGTTCGACTTCAGATGCATTGTTCACACTCATGGATTGTACTGATTGTACCTTGAGAACCATTGTCATTATTGGTGGTTTCTCTCGTGCCTGTTAATGATTTACATAATTGACGGTAGTTTGGTGGTTTTCTATCATGTTCGACTTCGACACATCTATTTACATGCTAGAATTCGTGCATTGAACAAATCATGATAGAGCTCAAGACCCTGGGTTCCATCTGATAAAACCTAGGTTGCATGGAGTTGTGAGTTATTCGTGATTGTACACATGATTATTCGGATGGTTGCGTCCATATCATGGATTCATGCCCATGATCCCTTATGTTCGGATGGTTGTTCCCATACCATGGATTCATGTATTATTTAGATGCCTATTCATGTATCATTAGGAATGTTTATATCAAAGATGTCATATATGTATATGTATATTCTTGATTTTTAGGTCTCCTGATGGTGTTTTTTCGGTCCTTACCTTGACTTGTAAATCATTTCACCCATCACTCTCTATTTTGTCTTCATGATTTAGAGGGCATATGTTACACAATATTTTTTCACACCTCCTTTTTACTTCCTATTCCACATTCCAAATTGCCAAAATATTGACAACTGTGAAGTGTACTCATCATGAAACACATATTGAAACATCCCTGAAGAATGTAAGAAAAACTACCCTGAGTCAATTCTGGAGAAGGTTGATTGAAACCCTAAATTTCAGGACCAACACTCTTTGCTCCACTGCTTGCCCATGCTGATGGTAGGCTATAGTTCTTTGACCTAGCACTACCAGCATGGGTTTTGATATGAAAACCCACAATAAACCTCTTTTGGTAGGTTTTCTCAAAATGAAGGAGAAGCTTTGTATACTGGAAACTTCGAGAAATAACGAGTTGGATGTTGTTGGGTAGATATATAGTCAAGCTCTCTCATTTGGAGATCTTGATCCTACCTTTAAGGGCACTCCCCTTGAGATGTGGACCTTCCTCCCTCTTTTGTGGATACCTAACTCCCTCTCCCTTCCTATAAATCAAATCACATCCATTCCCAAATGGTTGGTCATTGACTGCCTACATTCCTATGTTGAGATCATGCCTAAATGTTGCCCAACATCAAGGGAATGGTTGTATGCTTCTCTTTTTTATGCATTAATATATACATCTGATGTTCACTTTCCATAAATGTCTAAATATTTATGCATTTAGCTTGACACTCCTTGATCTATCAAGTAGTTTATGTTTGATATATACTATGTATTCTCTTGTATCTTGTATTGTCTTTTGATCTCTTTCATAGGTACTCAGATGTAAGGAAAAAACAAGGAGTGAGCTTGGAAGCTAAGCGATCAAAGCCATCACCAAATGATTGAGAAATTAGCATCAGAGCGAGGTAGGTTTCTCTCTCTCTCTTTGCATTTTTAAACATAAGCTAGGAAATTCTACATTAGTTTGTTTAGTTTGTTGCTAGACCCACTCATTGGGCTAGAGAGATCATCTATATCTGCAGAGGGGATTTATCTTCACAACAATCTTTCTAATAATGAACTATTTGGGAGAATACCTAATGATCTGAATGGATTGTAGGGTTTGCAATATCTCAACTTTTCATATAATGCATTAACAGGTCCAATTCCTAGTAGTCTTTGGAATGTCACCTAATTGGAATCACTTGATATTTCACACAACTCTCTAATGGGACAAATTCAAGTTGAACTCGGCAACCTTTCATTGTTAATGGATTTGAACTTGTCTTATAATTCTTTCTCTGGATCTTTTCCTCAAGCCCAACGATTGACTAAATTTCTTGATGTGTTTCTAGGTAATCTGGGTTTATGCAATGATGTTCTGCAGGATTTCTCATCAAACTTGTCGATTACATCTAGGACGGGGGTAAGGAAAATGGAATATGAAAGTTTTCTATCTCTGTCTGGATTTGGCATCAATGCTTTGATAATATATTGCAAACCCTGTAGTAGAACTACCTTTCTCCTCGCCAAGTAATGAACATATATGTAGGTCTATTAGCTGTAGCAGCATTTTCTTGGAAGGCTCCACACAGTATCCAGACACTTGAAGAAACACTCTCTTAACAACACTCGAGTTGAGAAAACCACTCTCTCTAAGGGTGTACACTGCTTGCATATTTAAATACTACTGAAGGCATCTTTCATGCGTATCCAGCCTCAGGCGCTCAAGCTCTATAGTGCATATGTAGATGTGAATCGACATTATTTATCGTGTGCAAGTTCGAGACTATAATCTATTATAGGTCCAAAAAACAAAAAGGAAGCACAAGACTTTTGATTCCACCATAATCGAGCCTGTGATGATTTTGTTTATGATTTAAGTGCACAACAAAGGGGTAAGCAGCGCCCAGCAGGGGAGCGGTGGGGTCGGTTGTGTTATATTCTTTCCACATAGTTAACAGGGGGTTTGAGGGGTACCCGTAACCCCACTTATGGGGTCCCCCGGAAAATTTTGGTTTTGGACCCTATGTTAGGATTGGCAGAACCACCTATGGTTTTGTGCATGATTTTCACACATGTTTTTTGGACGCGATGGTTTTCGATCCATGGTATTGGATGCGATGGTTTTTTGGTCCATGTTAATGGACGCGATGGTTTTCAGTCCATGGTATTTGATGCTTCGACGTGTATAAATATGTATTGTAACATTGAAAGAAAATAATGAAAAATCAAGCTGGTAGTCCCGGTTTTGGGATCCAGTGGGAAATCTCTGTGTATATGTGTTTTATGTGTTATGCTCTCGCATTTTTATTTTTCCTGTGATTTAAAATTCGTATGCAGGTAATTTCTGTACGGGGTTAAAATCTACATTTGGTATCAGAGTTTTTTTGGTTTCAAGGGGATGCCTTCGTTGCTGAGGGGTTTCGCTCGGGCCTGTGGTAGACCTTGTTCAGTGGGAGATCTACGAGATTGATTCTGGTGGTGAAAGAAGATGGCGAGCAGCAGAAAGATAGAGATTGAGAAGTTCAATGGTCAAATTTTTGAGTTGTGGAAACTCAAGATGGAGGATCTGTTGGTGGATAAAGATTAGTGGATCGCAGTAGATCCGGGTACTAAACCAACGGGAGTGACTGATGAAGAATGGAAGAAGTTGGATCTGAAGGCAAAGAGCACAATATGATTGTGTGTCTCAGATTCAGTATTGCTAAATGTATCAGGGGAAGCTACGGTGAAGGCTTTGTGGGACAAGTTAGGGACTTTGTACCAATCTAAGTCTCCGGTGAATAAACTGTTCCTGCCGAAAAAGTTGTATAACCTGAGGATGAAAGATGGAGACTCGGTGATAGAGCATTTGAAAGTGTTTAATAATATGGTAAGTCAGTTGTCATCTATTGATATTAAAATTTCAGATGAAGATAAGTGCATCAGTTTGATGTGTTCTCTACCAGATTCGTGGGATAGTCTAGTTATTGCAATAGGTAGCAATGCAACTGCTTTGCAGTTTCATGAAATAGTCTCAGCCTTGCTGACGGAGGAGATGAGATGGAAAAATATGGACAACCAGAATGGTGATTCCTTGTCTGTACGAGGAGACGGTCCCAGAGCAGAAACAAAAATAAGTCATCGAGTGGGAGATCTAAATCTAGAGGGAGATCTAAATCTCCAGGAAAACCTACAAAGGTGGTGTGCTGGAAATGCGGAAAGGAAGGGCACTTCAAAAGGGAGTGTAAATCTAAAGCTCCTGATAAAGGAAAGGGATTTGATGATGCTCCTTCTGCGGAGGCGAAAACCACCTCAGATGAAGGTGGGGATGTGTACTTGGCTTCTTCAAGTACACATGTAGATCATGAGGCATGGTTGATTGACTCAGGTGCATCCTTTCACTTCATCCCCCATAGAGAGTGGTTCTGTGAGTATGAGAAATACGATAGTGGTGATGTCTTCTTAGGAGATGATAGGAAGGCTAGAATCATTGGTCGTGGAAAAGTAAAGTTGAATTTGCAAGGTGAAAGGGTTAGAACCCTTCCGGGTGTTCTGCATATTCCTGCGTTGGCCAGAAATCTGATTTCTGTAAGCAAGTTGGATGATGCAGGTGTAAAGACAGTGTTCGAGAAGGATACCTGCAAGATGGTTCGAGGAGCACTGGTATTGATGCGGGTAGTTCGGATTGGAACTCTGTACAAGCTGCAAGGTAGCACTTGTTGACGGTTGCAATAGTTCTATGGTTCCTGAAAATGGAGTAGAAAATCTAGTGGTCTCTGGAGAGAAGACCATGCTGTGGCATCAAAGGCTTGGACATATTGGAGAGAAGGGCCTCGAATACTTCATGGTAAGGTATGGTAGAAGGTATGAGTAATAGCTCTCTGGATTTTGATTTCTGTGAAAATTGTGTATATGGGAAGCAGAATCAGGTGAGTTTCCCCTATGGTGGTAAGAGGACAAAACAAATATTAGAGCTTGTGCACAGTGATGTGTTTGGACCTATGAAAGTTCCATCACTGGGTAAGTCTGTGTACTATGTATCATTTATAGATGACTTCTCAAGGAATACATGGATATATTTCCTTAAGAAGAAATCTGAAGTCTTTGACAGGTTTAAAGAATTTAAGGCTCTGGTGG
Organism: Pinus taeda; assembly: GCA_000404065.3. Classification (NCBI taxonomy): domain Eukaryota; kingdom Viridiplantae; phylum Streptophyta; class Pinopsida; order Pinales; family Pinaceae; genus Pinus; species Pinus taeda. Next base: position 170,130 of record APFE030425487.1, read on the forward strand.
ATAATCAGACAGAGAAGAA
>APFE030425490.1:0-15525 GCA_000404065.3 Pinus taeda
ACTAAATGTATTTTTAATTTTTAATTATTTATAAAATAAATTATGTTTTTCATTGCCCCCGCGGAAAAATAAAAATTGTCGAAATGAATAGTGTCATCCTCTTAATTTGAATTCATATTATTGTTGAAAATCTGGAAGGCGCGGCTGCGCCTGTTACAAAAGCGAAACGGTTATCTTGAAAGAAAAGCATAAATTGGCAAAAACAAATAATGAAACATATTTCATTAAATGCGATTCAGGTATGTTTGGACGTGTGTTGGTGGAGGAGCGATGTGTCCATGGTCGGTCGGGACACAATGCAGAGATAAGCGCTCTGGCTACTCCGGCATACGATGCAGCGATGTGTCCATGGTCGGCCGGGACACAATGCAGAGAGAAGCGCTCTAGCTACTCCGGCATACGATGGTCCTAAGTTTGGATGGGGAAATGAATGAATAGAACAAAATTCGCCTCAGTTGCAAGAAAAATGATATTTCCAATACGAGTCTTGAGCTCCCGAGGTCAATTTCTTTGGTGCACTCACTGGGGCAATCAGCTTGAAACAGAGGCTGATCTTGCTTCTAACATCAGGTTTACAACAGGTATATAGAGGGGCTCTACCATCTCGACTTAGAAGTTACATACTCAATGAAATGGCTCTGCCTACTGCTTGAATCGTATCTCTGACGATGCTGCAGGGAATAAATGGTCTTGTTCACTGATAATTCTGCCTCCTCCGATCAAAAGAATAAAATGCTCCTGAACCTACTCCATCCATTTTATCCTGTGACGGGTCAATTTTCTGGTTCATATAGCCGGCAAGGAGGTCGAAGAATGGAGTGCTGTTCCGCTGACAAGCCACAAAAGTTCCTGCAATATGATGGCGGCATTTCTTGGTTGTTTATGGTGTCTGCTGTGTTGGTGTGTTTCTTTTAATTTTATTTTTGGCTTTCTGTTTCCAAGGATTTTGGTGTTGCGGGCCCTCTGGTTATTTTGTTCTGAATTTTAAGCATGGCCATGCCGATTTTTGGTTTGATATCTTGTTGTTTCTGTTTTCTTTCTCCTTTTGTCTTTTCTGTTATCTATTGTTTTCACAGTTTTTATCCTTTGGGGTTAATGGATGGAAAATGAAAGCGGTCCAAATAACCTAGCTGATACAGGCTCTACTGATTCTACTGATGCAATGGGCAGGTATGATTGCTTCATTTGTCTCAATTTAAATACAAATTGTAATGTGTTTTGTTTTAAAGTTTGAAACCTATGCAGATTACACTAATGCAAGGGGCGAAGGCGAGGGCCTCGCAGACCTATCCACCGTTTTCGCACATTGTTGTTAGTACAACATCCATTTAAACCCACTCAAATGCGCTGTCGAATAGAGAAGGGTCCGGTGTTTGCATGGAAAAAGGAGAGAGGAGGATGGGCCGACTTTTGCCTCTTCCGTTTCAGGGGAAGTTATCTCTTAGATATTTATCAAAGCTAGAAAGAGATCCGTCGCAGGAGACGTCTTCTGTTATTCCCTTCTGTAGAGATTGGGGGAAGGTATCCATCTCCTCCTGCTTTCGGAGCCTCTCGAGATGGCTAAGGTATACTTGAATTATCATGCGATTTGTTTTAAAGTTTAGAACAAGGAAGGTGAAGGAAGGAGCTGTTTAATATTTTTGTCCTCTTTTGAGACAGAAGGTCGGTCCTGTTTTGGTTCAAGAGAATTTCTGAAAATTTTTAAATATTTTCTCAAGATTTTTTGTTTTTATTTTTCGTTAGGTTCAATGCGCTGGAAAATTATCTCCAGCCATAGCAAAAGCTGATGAAGATTTCACAAGTCACAAGTCCAGTGGGGGCAGGGAAGGCGAAGGAGGAGGTACAGTGGGGCAGGGGAAGAAGGAGGAGGTACAGTGGGGCAGGGGAAGGCGAAGGCGAAGGCGAAGGATGAAGTATTTTCAGTTAATTTAACTCCTATTTTGCTGCATAATTATATTAAAAACATTTTTAAGAATTTAAGAATTTATATCATGTCCCTTGTAATGTAGGTAAAGAAAGGTGAAGGAGGAGGTATAGTGGAAGCAGGGGAAGGTCGCGGAGGAGATATGTAAGCTTAAATTTGTAGCATATTCTGCTACATTATATATGTAAGCTTAAATTTGTAGCATATTCTGCTACATTATTCTACTCCGAGAGGAGATATGTAAGGTTAAATTTAACTCATATTCTGTTACATTATTCTACACATTCGGCATTAATAATTGATCATGGAAACACACGAGTATCAGAGGGAACACATTAGTAAGGAAAGAACACCATCTATCGATCAACGGAAACACATTCCAACACATCAATCCTGAAAGCAACGAAGAAAGGGTAAGCTCTCAATTTCTCATGAGTGTTTTTTTTGTTTTTTTCTTCGTTTTTTTAAAAATATTTCTCATTATATTTTATGGTTTTGTTTTTGTTGTGTTCAATAGGCCAAGAAATTAAGGCTAACCCAAACAACTCAACTAATGGAAGTTCCAAAGTTCCATGGGTGTAGTCGGTGCAGGTATGTGTGGTTTAATTTAACAATTTTATGCAACATAATTATATGATATGTGTTTTTTGAAATTCGGAGGGGCTATTAAGGGTTTATGCTTTGTGGTCTTTGCAAAATGTACTTATTTCTACTTAAAAGTCTTTGGACTCTCTTTCTTTCTCTATATATATTCCATGAAGACAAGTGCATATTTGATATTTAAGAAAGAAATGGAATATAGATATATAGATTCCTTTCATCACTTTATGCTACTTTCTCAAATTTTACCACTCCAAGTAGGCTTTTGCCACTTTTGCTCTTTCCTCAAATTTTACCAAAACAACTAAACTTACACATCTTCTTCTAGGAAGTTTCAACTTACTTAAATAAGAAAACTATTTCTTCATACAATAAATTCTTCCACCAGATTTGCAAACTAGTCAAAATCCTAGAATTTTTTTCTTCAAACATAAATTCTTTCACCAGATTTGCAAATTAGTCAAAAGTGATTTTGACTAGTTTCATCATCGGTGCTTGCAATGACAATTTTCTTTTGAGAGCTCAATACCCTATGAACATGCAGAAATGAGACTTGCAGATTTAAAGCTCACCTCTGTAATTCTTTCCACAATCAAGAGCAGTAATACGTTTTCTAGACTGTAATTCCTTTTTCATATTTCACAATGTTCTTGGGTTCCCCAAAGTATGAAGGCTCTTTAAGATATTTTGTATATGAAATTTTTAGCAGCAACCAAGAAAATGAAGTTCAATTCTATTTAACTAAAGAACAATTTGGACTGAGTTCTTGTAGGATTTTACTCTTCCAAACTGCTCAGATAATGATGCTATAAAGCCCCTCAAGAATTACGAGCATAACTGAATCTGTTAGTGTAATAAAGCTTGTATTACATAAAAGTCAGCAAGCATTTGTGCTCAGCAAAAGTTACAAAGACCAAATATATATTGTTTCCTTGAAAAGAAAATAGAAGTTTGGGTTTTGTACCATTGTGTTAATCAAATTTTCACATTCATTCAATTAAAGACCTCAAAAGTATGGAAGTGGCAAAGCAAACACGATTTAGAGCATGGCATAAGTGATTGGATGCAGAATGAATGGTTAAAGATATAAGTACAATAAGAGTTTCAACTGTGAACCAGAATCTCCAGGTTAAAATTGATGTTGAAAATTTGCTCCTCCAAACCAGATTGATATAATGAGAAATGCAGTCATCTGCATCCTCCAACTTTCTAGAGAATATATTCTGAAAGGATTGATTCTGTTTAATTCTATAGATAAAATCTAGATGACTCTAAAAAATTAAGAGAACTCCCTTGCGATGCACCTAGATAAAAACATTAATGCTCTGGCATATATGATACAAAATGACACAGAACAAATTGCTAGTAAACTAAGATAGTTTTTGGAAAACTACCAACTGAAAAACTTAATATATATTCAACTTGTCAGTCAAGTAGAGGGGTCACTTGGTGGTTTAAAGTGAAGCAGGAGAAAGGTCAAGTTCTATATGGGACTTTGCATCCGTCCCTCACAGAAAGTGCAAGGAAGGGAAAGGATGAGCCCATGAAAAACAAGATCAATTGGGGGGGAGTACACTAATTAAGATAAGCCTAATTCAGATAGAACTTTCAGTACACTAGAAGAACCAGGTGAAAAAAAAAACTCCATAGAAAAATAGGTAATGACAGGCAAATATCCTAGTTCTCTGAATGGTGGGCAGCATTAGAGGCACCAATTTTAGCAGGTGTAAGGCCAATAAACTTCATTGTATGCCAATAATGTGTACTTGAATGCTTGTTCTTACATTGTCTAGTACCTACAAGAATGTTTCTTATTGTTCCTCCAACAGTCTAGTATCTTTGGCAAGCTTTGCAGAAATGCATAGGCATTCACGTTGTAATTATTCTGACAGTAGAACCTGGTGCCTGAACTATCACAACAAGGAAAACATAATAGCTTGTCAGTTTTTTTTTAGCATCCTGTCTTTATTCCCATTTTTCTCAACTTCTTCCTTATTTGTTTCATCTTTTGGTTCTCCTGCATTGCTGCTATAGGAAGTTTTTTCTCTAGATCTTGCTTAGATGTCTTTTCACCTTCTACACTGCAATCATTAGTAACAGAAGAATTTCTGCGCTCTTTGGACAGGCCCTCATCTTTTGACTTGGGGTTGCTTACTTCTTTTGTTTATCAAATTATTTATCCCCAAAGTGGATTAATCCAAAGGAATTGTATGCATGAATATAAAAGAGCCCCCACCAATCTTTTATATAAACAAGCACAAAATGGTTGCACCAACCTACTTTTAGTAGAAACAAGAGAGATGTTGTAATGTTGCAACACTGGGACAATTGCCTCTAGTTGCAACTTTTGTACATCAGTATTCCCAGAAAATTTTGCATTGTTGCAGTAAGTCACTTTTCAACACAATCATGCTATTCCTGTCTTTCAGCCAATGCCAATAAGGAATCCTGAAATTTGGTGTTGCCAGAAAGCACCCTTTTTGCCTCCTCTTTTACAGCTTCTTCTAGCTAGAATAAGGAATTTTGTGCTACAAATTTGAAAAATAATAAAAGGTTGAAGAAGTTGAACACCTTAATCAACCAACTCAACAGGCAAAATTTTCCCAGGCCTTTTATGCAATCTGCTTTGAATTCTACATTTTGGTTGCCAAGAGATGATAATTCTTTTTCCCAAGGACCATAAAGATGATACTTTTTGTTCTGTTTAGGATTGGTCTCATAAGCTATTGGGCTTTATGGATATTAACAAAGTCATTTTATTTTATTTTGTTTTTTATTTCTTTTAGTGTTTCCTATACAACAAGCTTTAATGCCTTGGTCCTTTCAATTACGTGGCCATGTCTAATTTGTAGATCAATAAAGTGGTCATTTGTAAATGAGAAATCAACCTTGTTTTCTGGTTTGCTATCACCCTGTATAATTTATTTTTCTTGAAGAGTTTAAAATTATGAAATCATTGTCTGTAATATTTTTGACACAATGCAAATTGTGTTCCTTTACTGAAATCAGAATACTATATGAAATGATGTATATATCTTCCCCTTAGTATGATGTTATTATATCAAACCAAAAGGTGACATTCACAAGAAGAAAATGAGTGATTATCCACGACCATGTGTGTTTTGACCACATGAAGAATGGCAATGAACATTAACTGGAAATGACGATGTCAGTTTCAATTGCATGGGGGAGTCCTAATGGCGATACTCTATCCCCTCAATCAAGGTATCCGCTATAATGACTAATTACTCAGAATCAAAGTAAGTTAGGTTATAGGTTAACATCTCTTCTTCTATCTCTAGATCTCTATGTCTATTTGTGTGTGTGTCTAATGTTGTCATGAAAGAAGGGAAACAAATTGGAAACATACACCAATGCAAGGAGCCACAACATTAGGAAGTTACATTAATTATGCTTTTGGTCAATTATTTTTATTCAGGAAACAAAAGGATCAATGAAGTCAATTGTCAAAAGAATCCCAATATGTTTTTTTCTTCAAATTGAAATTATTGACACATCATGAAAACTGTTGAGACATTTTCTAAAGAATGGTCAAAGAATTGGGAGGAGTTTTTTTAACAAGAAAACAACAATGGGATGTTTCTTCTATCAATAAAAAGTTGGTTGGTGGATTATATTGTCAATGAACATATGTGACTAGCATATTATAATATTCCTTAGGGTAAAATTGCCCTAGGGTTGGATATAGTACATGAAAAAAATTGTATTTTATTAGTATCATAGTACTATTTTCAATTCTTGCAAATAGAAATAATATTGATTTCAGTAAACAATGTAACTGATGATTTAAGTCCATCAATAGTTCATGAATATGCTATTAGTTCATGTAATGCTTACTAGGTTATAAACCCCCAGTGCTACTAAGATTCATATCCACAATAATTGTTGATGTCCCTGATGCCCTAGTACTATTGGTCTGACCTTCATTCAACCCTAGTATTAGCTAGACTTAGCTAACTCTTGCTTCCTTTTCTTTGCCACAGTAGAATTAGTTAGGTTTGTTTGCTACGGATCATGCCACATAGTTGCCTCATGAATGTCCCATTGCCATAGTCTCGCCCTAGGCTCAAAAAGTTGCCAGTGACTTGCCCTAGAGAAGGTTACGACTGCTTCAACGAACCCTCCAGGGATAACTACTGTCACAGTAGGGTATTAGCTCATAAACGGTCAGGGTTCAAGCCTTATGCTATCCAGTGTTAGCCGCCTAGACCTTAGAAAGGAGTCACTATCCAAATAGAACTTCAAGTGTTTACTCACTATTGCAGCCAGGTCACAATTGACTTCAAATCTCTGCATTGTCACAAAAGTGTGCTTGATTCACTGTTGATAGACTTCTGTTGCCTGATATTTGTGTGAACATACTTGTGCTTCCACAAAGAGATGTCCGTGGCCCAGAATAAGAGTCTTGCTCCCCTTAGTTTTCTTAGACGGACCTTGATGCTATCGAATAAGCTGTCTGTGTCTCAGATGAGGGCCTTGCTGCCCTAGAATTGTCTTAGCCAAGCCTCAATGCCATAGAATGAGTGTCTGTTGCTTAGATGAGGGCTTAGCTACCATATAATGGTCTTAGCGAGGCCCTAGAAGGGTTCTGTTGGCTCAGATGGAGGTTTTATGCTCTAATTTGTTGCTCCATAGAAGCCTTAGTCTGCCTTGCCACCTTAGATTTTAGCCACAAAAACCCCAGAATAGATGAAATATGCTACATAGTGTCTTCTAAAGCCAAATATCCCACAAAAAATCTCCCCTTGCTTGCCAAAAATTAGATGAAAGATGCCTCAAAGGATTAGGCCAAACATAATAGAGAGAGAGAAGGGATTGGCTAGGGTGGGATCTTTCACCATCGAAATCAATCAAATAAAAAGGGGTCCTAAAACCCTCAGAGCCTCAGTTCACAAATCAGAAAGATTAATAATCCATGACGAGAAGAATGATTATTCTCTTATTTATAGATTCCCTCTGGGGTCTTCTTCCCTAAATTTAATTTGAAGGGCTACAAGTTTCCCTCCACTTAGCCCCAATTTTGGCTTCTTCCACAAGTTTTCCTCTAATGACCCCAATTTACCCAATGTTACCCCAAAACATTGAATAATGGGTTTCCCACTTTATAATTGACTATAGCCTATGGGGTTGGATAGGCTACTTCGTCCTCCCTTGGGCAATTAATTAGACGAGGACATTGCACATATTATGAGTGCACATACATTAAAACCACTTTATGAATAGTTTAGAAGACGTACAAGAGAAAATATCTGAGCATTTGAATATAAACCTTAAGGGATGACTATATGAAGAAAAAGGAAAGCACATATCAAATAGTCCTACTGGACATCATTTGATTAGTAATGTGCATTACCTGTACAATTTCCTGGGATTGGATCTATACTTCACTGCTTTGACATTATGTTGCATGGGACTCGAGTCAGTGAAGTAAGAGAAAATTGATATATTTGTAGGTAAACCTCCATGACAATTGTTGTAGTCCCGAGTAAAAAATAATGGAGGTTATCTTAGTTTTTTTTTTTACAAGAACGGGTATGGGTTTATATTAGACTTTGGCCAAAATGCCTTTCACCGGTTACATTTGGTCGGGCATAGCCCTTAAACTTTCTTCCACTAACTGTTCAAAGGCCCCTAATCCTGGGAACCCGCAAGATTTACTCGAGACTATCGAGTCTATCTTCGTTATTTTCCCTATCTTAAATAGACAAACAAACTGATTCAGCAAAATGCAGAAAAACATGACAATCTTTAAGGAATGGAGTCCCAACTCTCAATTCCGTCTGCCAAAAGACAGCGAGCAGGAAGAGGAACTGCCCTGTTGGCTTCCAAATCAGCAGCTTTATTATTTTCCCTCAAAACATGGAGGAAGGTTGTAGTCCGGAAAGATTTTGTCAAGGATCTAATTCTTGAAATGACTCTTGCCAGTCTAATGTGAATAGGAGAGGAGTCCTCTACTAAGACTTTGATAATGGCTTGAGAATCTCCTATAATGCTGACCTCTAAGAGACCAGTAGCCTTTGCTTGCTTGTGACCTTGCAGAAGTGCCAAGGCTTCAGCTTGCATGCTGGAAAACTGCCCTAATCCCCAAGCGAACTTTGCCACAGTTTTTCCCTCTTTGTTTTTTTATAATTCCTCCTGCCCCTGCCAAACCAGTATTGCCTCTTGCTACTCCGTCGAAAAACAAAGAGAATCAGGATTGCCTGAGGAGCAAATCCGATAAATCCTTCTCCTTCCCTCTGAATTGCCACTCTTTTAGGACCTTGAGATGCCTTATTTCGCCCGAGAAATGGAGGCCCATTGAGGCACCCCATTCTAAGTCATGCTGGCTCAGATTCAAATTCGGCAGATATTCCCCTAGACTTTCTTTCCAAAGGCATTTTGTTTTGGTGATGATGAACTGAGAATTTAGGCTTTCATCTCTGAAAACTCTTCTATTACGCTCGAGCCAGATCTGCCAGCAAGTGACTTTCGGCAAGGAGAGACGCAGCTTTGAAGTTTCATTTTTTGGGAGCGTTTCTGGATAGTAATTCCGTCAATTTGCAAAAAGATCTGGTATAGACATGGGTAAAGTGAATTCAGAATTCCAGTAACTCAAAAGACCTTGCCAGATTTCTCTTGAAAATTTACAGTCCAGAATGATATGCTGGGCATTCTCCTCATTGTCACAACATAAGGGGCATCGAGAGGGACCATAAAATCCTTTCTTCTGCAATCTGTCCGCTGTTAAAATCCCTCTTTGGCATAACAACCAACAAAAAGAGTCAACCTTAGGCAAGGAATTGCAGTTCCAGATCCCTTTCCAAGCAGCAGGATTGGGGGCGACGTAAGGACGATCATGGAGGCATTTGTAACCTTGCGCAACCGTATAAATCCCTGGGGCGGCTCCCCAACCACGGGCATCCTTCTTGCCCACGCGCAAAGGTGCCATACCATTTAACAAGGAAAGAAAAAGGTCGCGAGCTTGAGACAACTTAGGAGGGACGGGAGGGAGTCTCTAGCGCAACTAGTTTCTGCCTTCCCATTGCGAGATGTCCCAAAGAGTGTTGCAACCTGTTTTGTCCAACCACAAACACAACGGATGAAGAGAACAGTGAGACGATAGAGGAGGGTGCATCATGATGTTGTCTTCCCATATCTTACAGTCTTTGCCATTTCCTGGAATCCAATACGTTCTGTCTTTGATTAAAGGGACTATTTTGTGGCAGAGTTTGATCAGCTGCGAGCCTGTGGTGGGTAGAAGGGCGTCCAAACATCTCTTCCTCTTTCCCATGAAGTATTTCCTCCAAAGAGCTCTTTGTTCCCAACCTGGATGTGGTCTTATGATTCTCCAGAAGATCTTGGCTACCATGGCTATGTTTTGGAGGCTAAGATCTTTAAAGTTAAGGCCTCCTTCGATTTGGGGCTTGCAAATTTTCTCCCAACTTACTAAAGGGATTTTCCTATCATTGTGTTTGCCCCCTTTCCAGAAGAACTTGTGAATGAAGGCTTCCATTTTTTTATGATGCCTGAAGGGGCTAGAATTACAAAGAATTGGAAAATAGGGAGGCTACTGAGAACGGATTTAATGAGGACAGTTTTGCCCACAAGATTTAGCCATGAGAACCCCCAAGCTTGGATTTTGGCTTTGAATCTGTCCAATAGAGGAGCCCAATCTCTGCTATAAGCCAATTTGCGGAAGATGGGGAGGCCCAAATATGTAAAGGAGGACCAGTTGAGGGAAGCAGAAAAGCCCATAATTCTTGAAATGGCGGAGAGGGTGGAAGCCGAGATATTCCAACAAAAGACTTTACACTTACCAATGTTTAAGTTGCTGCCTGTAGCTTCACTGTAGTCATCCAGGACCTCTTTGAATTTTGAAGCAGATCTGGCGGAGGCAGCCCCTAGCAAGAGGGTATTGTTCACAAACAGGGTGTGATTAACATTCTTAACCCCTCTAGCTATTTTGAGGCCCAAGATCTCTTGGTCGACCAGTTTCTGATCCACGAAGAAACTTAGGAGAGAAACATGAAGAACGAAGAGGAGCAGAGAGAGGGGGCAACCCTGCGTAAGCCCTCTTGAAGCTTTAAAAAAACTAGCTGCTCTCCCATTCACCAGAGAGACGATCCAAGGATCAGTAATACATGCATGGATCCATTCTAAAAAGCCCATTCCAAAACCAATTTTTTTCAGGACTTCCCAAAGAAAGCTAAGTCTGACCCGATCAAAAGCATTAGCTAAATCTAATTTAATTACCATACCTTTCTCTTTGCGAAGCTGACTCGAGTGAATCGCCTTTTGCACGAGGATGAAGTTGTCAGCAAGCTGTCTCCCCTGAACAAATCCGCCTAGGTTCTTCAGGATGATGGTTGGAAGAATACCTTTTAGTCTGTTGGCAATAACCTTTTTGATTAATTTATATCCAATATTACAGAGAGAGATGGGGCGGAACCGATTGAATTGTTTAGCACCCTTTTCCTTGGGGATGAAGGCGAGGAAAGCTGAATTGGTGCCGCCCCCAATTTTCTGGCAAGTTTGGGATTTCAAAATCATTTTGTAGAGGTCTTTCTCCACAGTCTGCCAGCAGGTTTGAAGAAATCTTGCAGTGAAGCCATCCGGGCCGGGTCTTTGTCAGGCTCCATGTCGGAGAGAGCATCTTTTATTTCTTGTATAGAGATCTTCGCTTCAAGCTGTTGATTCATTGAAGGTGAGATCTTAGGGGGAACTGCCTCCAAAAATTTGGAGTTTGGGTCCGTCACGCCCTCTTCTCTATATAGGTTTTGAAAGTGATTGAAAACTGCTCTTTTTATGCTATCAAAATCCTTGTGAGTCGAGTTGCTATCTTTGATTTCTGAGATAGAATTGAAGCTCTTTCTGACTTGAGCTTGTTTGTGGAAGAAGGCAGTATTTATGTCTCCTGCTTTAAGCCATAAACTCCTAGATTTCTGTCTCCAATGCTCTTCCTTTGAAAGGCAAGCTTTATGGAAGATTTGCTGGAGCTCAGCTTCCTTGTCTAAAACTTCTTTAGTGATTTCTGCATCTTCTCTTTGAGCATGGTGCAGGGCGAGGATGCCTTGGGCCTACTTTCTCTCTTTTGTAGGGGAGGGAAGGGATTTGGCCCAAATTATAAGAACTACTTTCAGTCTTCTAAGTTTTTCTTCCCAAATGTAGAAAGAAGAACCTTTCACTGGCAGATTCCAACAGTCTTGAACCAAATTCAGGAACTCTGGTTCCTTGACCCAAAGAGGGTTGAATCTGAAGGGGATGGGTCCAAGATCTTTATGGCCCAACATCTCAAGTAGAATGGGCTTATGATCTGAAACATTGCATGGGAGGATATGCAATCTGGATTCTAAGCCCAGCAGAAGGAAGGAACTCTGCACCAAACATCTATCAAGTCTAGCAGCAATGTGCCTAGGACCTATTCTTTTGTTAGACCAGGTGTACTTACCATTTTCTGGGGGGATGTCAAGTAGATCCCAGTCCTGCATGAGGTCTTCCACCCATTCCCTTGCCGGGTCCCTTATGATTGTGCCTCCTCGCTTTCCTCCATGCGCATGGTAAGGTTTAAATCCCCTGCCACAATGATGTTTTCCAAATTTTCTGACTCCGACAATTGTCTGATGGAGTCCCAGCATTCCCTTTTCTCCCCTATATTTGTTGGAACATAGACATTGAAAAGGTTGACTGCCTCCTTCGAGTCCAAAGGCTAGAGCTTCAAAAACAACCAGTGGGTGTTGTGCAGTTCGGAGACCAGCCTATACTTGAGAGGATTCCAGAGGGAGCCCAGACCCCCAAAGGCTCCCCGTGCTGAAACTGCATGTCTGCTGCTTCCTTTCCAAAATTTTTTGTTGATTTGGAGAAACTCCTTGTCCTCCATTTTGGTCTCCTGAATCAGAAGAATGTCCGGGGCTTCTCTTCTTATAAGGCTTCTCGTTGCTTCTTCTTTCACTTTGCTCCCCATTCCTCTGTAGTTCCAGGAGACAATCTTCATCATTTATTTTTATGATGATGGGCTCCCTTGGAGCCCTGCACTTGGCTTTTAGTTGTCTTCGGGTTTTTGCCAAGGAGTTTCTCCAGAGTGGGCTAACTACCCTGTAGCTTGTCTTTGTAAGTTTCCTGATCTCTCTTTTCTCTAGCAGATTTACGGCCTCTTGTCGATCTTCTGACCGATGTCTGCATGTCTCCTATTTCTCCATCCCCCTCAGACTCCTCCGAGTCATGTTCCTCCTCGGATGCTTCTGTTTGCTTTTCCTTGTTTCTTGCCATGGCGTTTTCTTCAGGTCTTGCATCTGCTGAAGTTGTTTTTTCCGAAGGTTTATTTGCTTATCTTCTTCCTGAGGGGTCTCTTCAGCAAAGCTTAAGACCTCGTACCTGTTTTCTTGGCTTTTTGGCGGAGGAGGATTCTGGGTGGAGGCAGGTTGGGGGCAATTCTTGTGGGATGTCTTTGACCTCTTGACCTGGTTCCAGCCTTCTTCCTTACCTTTCTCTGCTTCCCCTTTGTTCGGGCACCTTCTTGCATAGTGGCCATAGATATGACATTTACGACATTTAAAAGGGAGTTGCTCATAGTCTAGCACTTGCACATGCGTCCAACTACCAACCTTTAATTTGATGGCCTCCGGAAGCCCCACCTCTAAGTCCACCTTGACACAGATTCGGGCGCAATCTTATTGATCATTGTTGTATGCTCTATCAATGAATTTTCCCAAAGTATTTCCAATGTGCTTGAGGGACTCCCAGTTCCAACAGTGCACTGGAAGATTTGGGAGCCGAACCCAGACAGGGACCGCTGTTGGGACATCCATGGTCGGATCAAAGTCAGGGGTCCATTTGTTGAGGTAGAGACCCTGAGGTCCCATGAAATAGGGCCCGTTCCTGAAGATCAGGTCTTTGTCCTCCTTTGTGTTGAACTCGAACAAGAAGAAGCCTCTACCCAAAAAATAAGAGGTGACATTGTTTTCGATCAGCGGAACCCAGTTCTTGATGACCCAATTTTCTGTCGATTTTGGTGAGGGCCAAAGGCCCGTGAATTGACCCACCAGGGCACGATCTGCAAGGGACAAAGCGACTTGGATCGGGCCCTCAGGTGGGAGATTTACCTCTGGAACATCGTCGAGTCTTTTGACGAATTTAGCGACTTCAAACTTCTTCTTTTTAGGCAGTGAAGCAAGAAGAGAGGAGAAGGCTGCTTCAGCTTCCGAGGATGGAGCTTGTGAGGGACCTGTAGGCGAGCCTTGAGCCTCCATGGCAAAGTGCAAATCAGTAAAACCGATCAGCACCAAGCAAATACAAGCGAGGCATCTCCAGACCGGAATGAATGGATCCGATCAGACCCTGCAGGAGCCGAGGACGCCGATCCGAGCAGATCTGACAAGAGCAAGGGGCTCAGCGAGAAAAGGAGCAGGAGGGAGGGACCTAGTAGATCTGATCGACCCAAAGGTCAGGAGGACCAGGATCAGGGCGGAGGAGGCTCAGAGGGCAGTGCAGATCGCAGCGGCCAACAACGCTTGGGCGGGCAATCAATCCCTTAATACCTCATTAACAATGGAGGTTATCTTAGTTATCTTCATATACAACAGGAAAACTTCTCTCACAGAGCCTTAGAGTCCCCTATAGAATTACTTACTATTGCAAAATTATCTTGCTCTCCTATTTTCTTGTGGAAGATTCCATTTTGTGTACAATATATGACTTGCTATATAATGTTTTTAAAAACTTAGCCCCCATTTAAGTAGCCTAATGTGATCCCAACACTAGAATCACTTCAAAATTAATTAAGATCATTTTAGAATTAAAACAATAAAGAATAATAACTTAACCGTTTCATCCCCAACTACATAGGGAATGAAATTTATATTGCAATTTGAGTGAAATAGTTGTTCCAAATCTGAAAATGGGTCTGGTGCATCCATGGATGAGAGTATAAGTTACATGGAAATCGATTTATTTATATAAATTCGGGATTTGAATACATGGAAAGAGTGCACTTACACAGATGTATCATTAAAAAATGTCATGAACCATAAAAATAAAAATTTAAGATCTTTGGATATATATTTGCCAAATTGAGAATCCCCTGGCTTGACATTTTCAACAAGTTTGAAACAAAGGTTCTTGAGTGGGTCCTCTAATGCCTCCAAATTGGAAACTGGTCTTGAGTAGGTTTGGATCCAAGTCTATGTAAATGCAGATTTCAGATCCTCCGTAAGCTGTGTTGATAACAATGACGACACAATAAGAGCATGGGTTTATATGAAATTAAGGTGGAGGTGATATTGTAATTACACAAGAAATACAATGACCTAAACACAGTTGGCTTGAATTGTCTTCTTTGTGCCAACACTACATATATAATAAAATGTTTTTATATGAAATATGAATAAACAAGAAACTGGAAGAAGACATTCATTATAACAAGTTACTTTCCAGCTAGTTTGATTGTTATGAAATCTCCAAGCATGACTACACAAGAGTTGATGGCATAGAAAAAAAATACCAAAATATATGTTAAAAGTTCAAATCATATAATGCTCCTAGAGTCACGTCCTAAAATAAGGAGAATACCTGTGGCAACCCCTATCACCGACACCTTTATGCCTATGATTATAGTTGTGATCATTTGATCTACTATGGTAATCATGGCTGCAACTAAAAGAATGTCTCTCAATCATCTCATGTGCATGAGGTCCTCTCCTATCATGAACATGATTTGTTGAAATTTGGTACCAGAGGACAGGTGGTTCCCTTAGGCTTTGATCTTTGGCCTAGGGAAAAGTGTCCAAAAGATTTTAATTTTTCTCCTAAAGTGACTTTATAATTTTTATAAAGTTAAAATCTAATTTAAAAGTGACTTTAAGTGATAAAGTTACTAAGTGTAATTTTAAATTGACTTTTATAAAGTTAATGAAAAATTAGAAAGGAAAAATGACTTTGGAAATAAATGACTAAGTGGGTCTTTATTAAAGTGGGTGAATTAAAAAATAGAAAGTGAGATTTAAATG
>APFE030425492.1:0-46963 GCA_000404065.3 Pinus taeda
ACTGAATGTGCTGAAAGTCAGATACATCATCCTGTTTCAATCTACTATCTACATCTAACTGTACAAAAGAGGATTCATTAAACTTTACATCTCTGTTGATGATGATTTTGCGGGTAGTAGGATCCCACAATCTATATCCCTTTGTTCCAACACCATACCCAACAAAGATATACATTTTAGACTTTGGATCTAACTTAGCTCGTTGATGTTTAGGCATTAGAGCATATGCATCACAACCAAACACTCTGAGTTTAGAATAGTCACAAGGGTGTCCTTTCCATACCTCTTGCGGAATCTTGTAGTCTATCGTCGTCGATGGAGATCGGTTTATCACATAACAAGTTGTTGCTACCGCTTCCGTCCACAACTCCTTCGGCAACCCGGTGTTACTCAGCATACTCCTTTCTCTCTCTAGAAGAGTCTTGTTCATGCGTTCAGCAACTCCATTTTGCTAAGGAGTATAAATCGTGGTCTTATGCCTCTCGATCCCTGCATCCTTGCAATAGCTGTCAAACTCCTTGGAAGTAAACTCACCACCATTGTCAGTTTTTAAACACTTTATTGTTCTACCAGTGTTGTTTTCTACCAATGCTCTAAACTGCTTGAAAACTGAAAAAACATCAGACTTTATTTTCAACATGTAGACCCAGACCTTCCAAGAAAATTCATCAATGAATGCTACAAAATAAGACGAAACACCATAAGAAGTTGTAGGGGTTGGTCCCCAAACATCTGAATGAATATAATCAAGTATGCCTTTACTAGTATGTTTGCATGTTTTAAACTTTTGTTTACTTTGTTTTCCAAACAGACAATGCTTCAGAAACTAACTTTCCAGACTTAGATTTGGAAGTAACTTGCGATCAGCCAAAATTTTCAAACCCTCTTTCACTCATATGCCCTAATCTTTGATGCCATAAGTGAAAATGGAAACTCTGTCATGTTCAGACACAGTAGACACAAATCTGACCATGTACCTCCTATCTAACTGAAATAGATTGTCCTACTTTCTTAGCTTTCATAAACTAGTAAGATGGCCTTTGTAAAATTTCATTACTCCACCTATGAATTACAGTTTTATATCCATTTGAATCAAGTGCTCCTAATGAAATCAATTTTTTTCTTAAATCTGGTACATGCCTCACATCAGTTAATATTCTAGTTGTCCCATCAAACATTTGTAGTTGTACGCTCCCAATCCCAACATTATTACATGTTACATCATTACCCATGTACACAACTCCATCATTAATTGATTTATATTCCTTAAACCATTCTTTATGGATGCACATGTGGTTTGATGCATCGGAATCTAACAACCAATGTTGACCATGATTTGACACATTAACTAATAATACTTCATCACTCATACCTGAACCAAATGCCGAACCTGTATCTGTCGTATTTGCCTCCTTCTTCTCTGTCGAAGACTCTGCTTTTAAAGTTTGTTGTTGTCGCTTCCAGCAGTCCTTCTTTAACTGCCCTGATTTTCCACAAAACCAGCACTTTAGCTTACTCTTCTTCCCTTTCGACTTTGATCGTGAGTTGCTTGGCTTCATGGGGCGTCTTTCTTTCGAACAACCTCTAACCATCATAGCTTCTGATGTAGAGGTTTCAGAATGCGACTTCCTCCTTGTTTCTTCCGATAATAAGGATGCAACTACATCATCAAACTCAATAGTTTCTGATGAACTAAGACTTATAGAAGTAACAAAATGATCCCATGATTCGGGCAACGAGCACAATAAAGTAATAGCTTTATCCTTGGATGGAATTTTTACTTATATACTTTGCAATTGCACAAGAAGAGTATTAAAAGCATTTAAATGATCAGCAATCGATGTACCTTCCTTCATTCGCAAACCGTACAACTGTCGCTTCAAGAGAATCCTGTTGGTTAAGGATTTGGTCATGTACAGTTTCTCCAGTTTCGTCCACAAACCAGCGGCTGTTGTCTCTGACACAATATTAAACAGGACATCATCAGCTAGACACAGTCGAATAGCACTAATTGCTCTTTCATCCATCTTGGCCCACTCACTATCTGTGATGTTGTAAGGCTGTTTGGACTTGCCCAACAACGCCTTTGCCACGCCATGTTGGACAAGCAAATCATGCATCTTTACCTTCCAGATCTCAAAATTATTCTTGCCATTAAACTTCTCAATTTCAAACCGGGCACTTTGAGTTTTCGCCATTTTGTATCAAAAGGCACAATAATCTCCAATGCCAATGTTTAAATACCAGCAATTTAAAAAAAAAATTGCCTATGCCTTTGTTTTTACACAACAAAGAAAAACTGCCTATGCCTTTGTACCTTTTCCTTTAAAAACAAAACTGCCCTTTGCACTTATATTACTTTTCTTTAAAAAAAAAATTTCCTTTTACTTGTGCAAATTATGCCCCACAAAAAACAAAATAAATACATTTGCCTTTTATTCTAATTTGCCTTTATTTAACTGTTTAAACAACCAGCAAATATGCAGTAATCTCAGACGGTAGCGGTTAACGCAGACAGGTTTCAAATGCCCAAAAATTATTGAAGTGATGATATGTGAAAAATGATAAGGACAAGACATAGCCCTCGGAGGCTCGTAGCAGGGAAAAATTATGGCCAGCGTAGTTTCCATTCAGCAACCAATACCCATCGATGGCTGCCTTTTCTTTCATACGGGAATCCCCATTTACATTACAGAACTAGTATACGCCCACAGAACTGGTATACTTGTAAATGCGTGCACAGAAATGACACTTTGAAAAAGCATTACATATTGCGTATACGCGCAGGGGATAAGTGGTTGTATACCAAACAAAAAACGCGCAGGGGAAATTTAAAAAATGCGAATAAAGCAAGACAGGAAGCAGCTTCAGCAGTAAATTACTTACATGCCTACGCTCCCAACAACAAAGATTTGCTCCCTTGCTACGCTCTCCACGCACCAACAACAAAAGGCAGTACGCTCTCCATGCACCAGCGCGTAACAACGAACAAAAATTGACGTGGCTCACACGCTGGTAATCACACGCTGCTGCCAATTGACGTGGCTCAAGTAATCTCTGCGCACTCCCATAACAGCGCTCCACCAATTGTTGGTCTCGCCTGCTTATTTCATATGGAATCCAACACAGTCCGCCCTCGAGTCAAATGCAGCCTCCAGCATGCATACCAATTTCGGGAAAGAACACGCTCCACGCATTCACATGCAGGCTCAGCGACGATCACGCCGTAGTGCTCCACCTCCAGCAGTCAGACACAACTCCCTCAGTGCTCCAGCACAGCCAGCGCTCCACCTTGAGCTCTGATACCAATTGTTGATGCACAGCTGAATCAGATAAACACAGTGCAGAATATCAAGCACATATGACACAGTTTTTAACGTGGTTCACCCAACCAATCTGGGTTACGTCCACCAAACATAGGCATCAGGAATTTATTAATCAAATAGGAGATTACATCAAGAAATCCTCACAAAAACCTCTAACTCTCTTAGCCAACATCCGAATGATTGCCTGTTATATAGCATAGAGAATCTAACAGCCTCATTAACTCACTCACATCAAATATAGGAGTCATTAATTTCCTCCCAACAACCTGGAGCTAATCTAGGAACTGAATTTCTATTGTTGTCATTAGTTGAGATTTTTTTATTTTGCTCCAAACAGAAAATCTCAACAGCCGAAAAAAAAAAAAAAAAAAAACAAAAAAAAACAAAACAAAACAACAAACATACGAGATGTATCAACACTATATGCCGGCCATTTTGAAGGGATGTGAGCAGAATGTAATAAAATCCACAAAAATGTACATGTACCACATACCTAGAGAGGATTGCAAACCTTTTTTAGAGAGTTCTATCTGCCTGCAAATTTTGCAGGCGGTTGGTATGTGATATGGAGAAGCGAGATGGATTCCAGAGAACAGCAATTCTGTTTGTTCATCCATCCCATAAGAGAGTCACTAAGTTAATTTAAATTAATTGTTTGAGTTTCCTTCTAGACGTTTTGGAATTTAAATATTTAAAATATTTAATAAATTCGAATGGTGTGAATTGATGGATTCGTTTGTGTAAAAATGTTATTAATTTCTTTTGGAATTTTTAAGGTTGGTAAAATTTTATAGATATTGAAATCATTTATTTTTAAAGTGGATGTTTTTTCATGAAATGTAAATTATCATATATTTATTTTAATTTCAATTTTTTCTAAGAAGAATCATCTTTTGTAAGTTGTAATTTTTTTCCAAATTTTAAATTTTAAAAATTATTTAATCACAATAATATTAAGTTGTAATTTTTTTCCAAATTTTAAATTTTAAAAATTATTTAATCACAATAATATTATAGAAAGGATTTTTATCCGCGAGAAATTAATAAGACGGGAATCTATGAAACCGCAAGGGCTTCACAGTGTCACCACTTTACCCTCAGTTACCGGTGGATCCAATCTCAAAACCTGTCACCCCCAACAAAGTTCGCACAAGTCGTTGATGAGCTGAGGAACCATTTGTTCGGCCTCCGATACAGTTCTTCTCTTGGTATGATACGATTGAAGAGGATAGCGCTATGGATAGACATCGCAATCTATCTCTCTTTCTCTCAGCGTGATCATCTATCCCTTCAATCACTGATTCGGTTGAATTTTTCATAAGATCGAATGACTAGGAGCATCGGTAAGAAGCTTCAAGTTTCTACAGCTATTTATCTTACATCGATGGTTTTCATGTAAAGGGTACATAACTTGAGAGGTAAACGTCATACTAAGCCATGCACAAGGGAGAATAAGATGTTAAGTTTGATTAAAAACCCTAACATTAGAATTTTCCAAGCATCTTTTACGTTGTTATCTTCAAATCAATATATAACTTGTTAATGGACTGTTAGAAATACCAGCCACAAATTATTTAGAAACTTGGAACGCCACAAAATGTTTACTATTGGACAGAGTCTATAGAAAATATTTCACATTTTCTGGTAGTCCAAATAATTATTTTGTTGAGTAAGCCCTAGCTTCTTGGTCTTTATAGAGTATCATGTTCAAGGAGGTTCAAATTGAACAACTACAAAAAACCACCAAATAAATCATATAACCAAAGTGGAATTTAGGCATCCTCAAACCTATAGGCTTGGTTGGAACAAATGAAGTCGGTGATAATGGTAATAGCTGGAACAAAACAATATTCCAACACATAAAAAGGCACAAACCTCCACAGATATATAAACCTCCACGACATAAACCTCCATAGATATATACAGATGGTACGTGGGCGTAAGCATCCATCCTTATTCAAGTTGTTGCAAGAAATCATTTGTCAGTGCAATTTTTTCAAATTTACGACAAAAATCAATCGAATCAAGAATCCCTTAACATTATATAATGCCAAGCAGCCTGAAGAACTAAGAAGAACCGACGTGTAAAGATCAATTGAAAATCCCGCGTGCGCTTGCTCCTTGCCTGCTGCAGGCCGTCCCTCCTCCCGGCGCCCTGCGTCCTGCGGATTGAGCTTCGCTCTGCCGCCCCAATGGTGGACACTGGGGACCCTGTTCCCCCTTCAACTCCTCCGGAGGTGATCGTGTTTCGAACTATGATCGCTTCAGGCCCAAAGCGCCCTCCTTCTGTTTCCCAGTAGAAATTTGTTAAAAAACTGGACTCGATCCCATCTGTGGCGTTACCTGAAGAAGAAACCTGTAAAGCCGCATTGAATCTTGCAGAGAGAGGCCCAATAAGCCAGTTCACAGGCCTCTGGCCATCTCTTAAGTCAGTGGAAGAATAGATTCAAAGGAACTGGAAGCCTCTGATCAAAGAAGAAGTGAAAAGCTATTTCGTAGGTAAGCGATTCTTTGTGTTTTTTTTTTAAAACCCTGATGACAAAGGTCTGATCTTCAGAAACGGACCGTATTTCATGGGGCCTCAGGGCTTGTATTTGAACAAATGGTCCCCGGACTTCGATCCCACCCAGGACATTCCATCAGCTGTTCCGGTTTGGGTCAGACTCCCTCATTTGCCTCTGCACTGCTGGAACCAAAAATCCTTTTAGATCATAGGCAATGCCCTAGGAAAATATATAGACCAGGCAGCGAGAAAATACCAGTATTCATGCGCCCGTATCTGTGTCGAAGTGGATTTAGAGGAGGGGCTACCAGAAGCCATCAAACTTACTGTAGCTGGGTGGACGCATGTCAAGGAACTGGACTATGAACGCTACCTTTTAAATGCAGACATTGCCATAGTCATGGCCACTTTGCAAAGAACTGCAAGAAGAGAGCAGAGGAACAAGCTGACAAATAGAACGGGGAACAATGGAGCCTGGTTCAGAAGAACACATAAAAAAAAAAAGGCATCGGTAAAGGCGGCAAGGAAGGAGACCCCAACAGCAGCAATGCAAATCAGGAAACAGAAGTAAATCTAACAGGAGCAGAGAAGGCTCAAAGCTCTCAAGATACCCCAGCCCAAGAGAATCAAGAGCAGGCGGATACTCCCCCACCAAACAAGGAAGCAGGTGAAGCAGATCAAAGGGAAGCCAATCAGGGAAGCCCATCCAACCCCTCATATGCAGACATAGCAAGGAAAAAACCACTAGAAAGTTCTGGCTCCTCAGATGACGAAACCTATGAGCGCCAGCCGAAAAAAGTAGGAAGGAAATCTTGCAAAGAAAAAAGGGAGGAGGAGGCAGAAAGACTTAAAACTCAAGGAAGCTAAGATACAATAGAAATGTCTATTGGACGAAATACCAGACCAAGGCCCCCTAAGGGAGGGCTCAATAACCCCTCAAGTAAATAATGAACCTAGTCTCTTGGAACTGCAGAGGTCTGGGGAATCCCTCTAAAATAGAAGTAGTCAAGGATCTGATGAAAGCGGAGCCCTCAGACATCCTCATGCTCCAAGAGACCAAAATAGAAGGACAAGCCCTTCTAGAGATCAGCAGCACAAAGTGGAATAAAAGAGCAGGTAAAGCTGTCAGCTCAAGGGGCACCTCTGGAGGGCTGGCAACGCTTTGGAACGACGACCTCCTTCAGCTGAACAATCACAAGGAAACACAACACTGGATCCAAACTGAACTGACCCACAAAACAAGTAAGTTGTCTATTAATCTTTTCAATCTTTATGTTCCTGTTTCTTACAATGAAAAGAGAGAATGCTGGAACTCCCTCTCAGCATTTCTAGAGCAGACTTCCCCTTGTAACGTTATAATAGCATGGGACCTTAGAAAGCAAAAGAAAAGAGGGGAGGTGCAAGTAACAGAGATCCCATGCTAGATGAAGTAGAGAAACTCTTTTAGCGGTGGGATCTGCTGGATTTAAACCCCATTAGAGGCCTATATACCTGGTCCAATAATAGAGCAGGAGAGGACCACATCTCAGCTCGATTAGACAGATTTATGGTCCAAAGCTCCTTTCTGATGAACAAGAAGATTATTACCACTAAAATTCTGCCAAAGCTAGCTTCTGACCATAAACCCATCCAGCTCCTTCTGAAGGATGAAGAAGATCTAGGGCCCATTCCTTTTCGATTCAACCCTTTATGGATCGAGAAGGAAGGTTTCATGGAGACAGTAAAGGCAGCCTGGGACAATACATTCACGGGATCTCCTAGTTATGTCTGGGAGCAAAAGTTAAAAGCAACAAAACTTGCGTTGAAGAACTGGATTAAGAAACCTGGATCCACCCCTACTAAGCAAAGAAAGGAATCTATTAATGGTTTGTAGACTTTGCAACTAGAGATGGAAAACAAAGATATTACTCCAGAGCTATTAGAGAAGGAAACGAGAGCTCAACGCACAGTACACCAAGCCTTCAGAAGAGAGGAAGAATATTGGCGATTAAAATCTAGGAGCTTGTGGCTGAAGGCTGGAGATCGCAATACATCCTTCTTCCATCGCCAATACAGAGCGAGGCTGAGCATGAACCATATAGCGGAGATCATATCGTCAGAGGGTAACATCTGCAAAGATTCTAAAGAGATCAAAGAAGCAGTTGAAATCTACTTTAGGAATCTTTACAGGGCCGAAAATCACTGCTACAGTGAAGAAGCTGATGACTTCACTGTTAACATTCCCACACTTATCAGCGCCAAAGAGAACGCAGCCCTCTGCAGGCCATCCACAGAGGAGGAAATTGTAAATGTCATCTGGTCCATGGACGCAGACAAGGCTCCCGGGCCCGATGGATTTACAATCCATTTCTACAAATCGTGCTGGCACATTATAAAGGCCGATCTCTGAAAGATGATTCGCTGGTTCATGAGGAAAGCAAAGGTGGGCAGAGGAACAAACTCTACATATCTCGCCCTGATCCCCAAAGATACCAACCCGGAGACCTTTGCAAGGTTCAGGCCGATATCACTGTGCAACGCCTCTTATAAAATCATGGCAAAATTGATTGCTGGTAGGATCAAGCTGCACTTGAAAAATCTGATCTCTTCCCCCCAAGGCGCTTTTGTCGAAGGCAGGCACATTATAGATAACGTAATTCAGGTACAGGAGATCATACACTCCAGCAAGCTGAGGGGTGAAAAAAGCATGTTGGTCAAGCTAGATATGGCAAGCGCCTTTGACCGAGTGGACCGTTCGTTCCTCTGCAAAGTCCTGCTCTCATTTGGATTTTCGCAGCAATTTGTCAACCTTATTAAAGCATGCATTGACAAACCTTGGATAGCTCCATTAGTCAATGGACACCCCACGAATTTCTTCCAAAGCCAGAAGGGCATAAGACAGGGGTGCCCCCTCTCCCCATCCCTGTATATTTTGTTGGCGGAAGCGCTCAGTCGCAAACTGGCTGTGGAAAAATCAAAAGGCAGTATTCCAGGTCTCAAGCCCAGCCAAGGAGCCGAAGCCTAGAACCACGCGCTGTTTGCCGACGACACACTCCTTCTAGGCGGAGCATCCTTAAGAATAGCCAGAGCCATGAAAACAATTTTGAATAATTATTGCAGAGTTTCTGGGGCGTTAATTAATGAGAACAAAACTGAAGTGTATAGCTGGAATGTTGAACAGAAGGAGCTCTCTGACATTACCTCTCTCCTTGGATTCAAAGGGCAATTAAATTGGGACAGATTCAAGTATCTGGGCCTTCCCATAATCTCAGGTGCAAATAAAAGAACGCTATGGACAGAAATAATTTCGAAATTTAAAGCCAAAATTGCAGTGTGGGGAGGCCACTGGCTGACGAAAGGAGGCAAAGTAATTCTCATAAAAGCAGTGTTGTCGACACTACCAATATATCAAACATCTTTCCTCTTAGCTCCAAGAAATGTCTCGGAGCAAATTTCCAAAATGCTCAGAGACTTCCTATGGCAGGGAGGAAAGGGAAATGAAAACAAAATGCACCTTGTGAAATGGGAAGTTGTAAAAAAAACAAGAGCAGATGGAGGCTTGCAAATAAGAGATCCATCCCTTACTAATTTAGCAATGGGAGGAATTTTTTTATGGAAATTGATCCATGATCCCACCCATCCGGTCAGCATATTGCTTAACTCCAAATAAAGACCAAACAAAGATCTGAGTAATCTCCATAATGTAAATGCAGCTAACAGCACACAGGTGTGGAAATTATGCTGTAGGAGTAGCAAGTTTTTTATTAAACAGGCCTATAGGATTCCGGGCAATGGCAAGCGCACCCATTTGTGGAAAGATAGAATTATGGGGAAAGAACCACTGAAGGACAAAGAGGACATAGTTGAACTAAGGGATTGGCTGACGCAGGCAAGAGTTAATACCATATTTGAACTGTCAAAATGGGACCAACGTGGAGACTGGATAGGGTGGGATTTCCATGGAATCCCAGAGAAGTTAATACATCAACAAACTATGCTAGAAGACCTGCTGGAGGAAGCAACGCCCACCAACAGATATATGAACGATAAATGGGGATGGGGCCAGACAGGAGTGTACACGACAGCTGCAGGATATAGAGCCTTGCAAGAATAAAAAAATAGTAGTCAAAATCCAACCTTTTGGAAGAATGTCTGGGACCCTCTAGCCCTCCCAAAAGTGAATTTCCTTTTCTGGACTGTGGCCCACAATAAAGTCTTGACCGGAGACAATCTCGAAAAAAGGAACATAGCTGGATCTCACAGATGTATACTATGTAGCAGCCATGCAGAAACAACCCAACATCTTTTTCTGGAGTGCCATTTTGCAAAAGAGGTATGGAGTATCATTTTATTTAATATTCAAATCACTATGCCTTCATCATCCTCTGTTGCAGATCTATTTACCATTTGGAACAACATCTACCCTCAGAGTATCCCTCTCAATTCAACTTGGAAAAAAATATGGACAACAATCCCAAAGTATGTGTGTTGGCAGCTCTGGCTTGCTAGAAATCAGTAGATCTTCAGAGAGACGAAGCACACTCCAATGCAAGTTGCAGCAAAAGCTAAATCATTCCTTCTAGAAGCAGTTCAACAACAGTATGTAAAAGAAGATCCATTGCTCTTGCCGGAAGAAAAAAGATGGATCGGTATGCTAGAGCCCAGGCCGCATATGCAGCTTCTCTCTCCACAAAAGGCAAATCAGAATTGGCGCATAAGAGAAGAAAATGACAAATTCCAACTGTGGTGGTGATCTCAAAAGTTAACTACAATTTTATTTGACGGATCATCCAAAGGGAATCCTGGTGATGCAGATGCAAGGGGGGTCATATACTCAAATGATGGGATAGAAAAAGACTGCTTCAGTTGGGGTCTCGGCCATAAAACTAACAATCAAGCAGAGATTCTTGGGCTGCTAAAAGCTTGTCACATCGCAAGAGACAAAGGAGTTAAAGAAATTCAAGTTTTTGGAGACTCAGAGCTAATAATCAAGAGCCTGAAGACGGGAAGCTTATTTAGAAATGCCAGCCTCAACAAAATCCTGGACAGGCTGAAGAGAGTACTTCTAGATTTCGACACATGTAAATTGCACCACATCCTCAGAAAGTCAAATGCTAAAGCCGACCAGCTTGCAAACAAAAGCAGCTCCCTACTAAAAGGACTGCTAATTGTAAACACTGAAAGCACTATTCAATGGCCCTGAACTGCATGCTGATTGTGTACAGCAACAGCCTGTAATCTGAAACATGAATTGCAATGTAACAGGAGCAGCTTGGGCATAGACCCAAGGATTTCAAATCAATAAAATTATAACCATTTTAGTTAAAAAAAAAAGAAGAAGAACCGACGTGTAGAAAAGAAAAAACATATAAAACATAACCGTGTCTCGTTCAAAGAAAAAATGTGAATAACAAAATCTTGGTTAGCATTAATGAAAATATGACCCTTTTTTTAACTATGCTTAAACGAACAATTCCTTTGCCTCTTAATCGTGCAGAGATCACCTAGAGATCACCGACTCAACGGACAGTTACGATAATGATGCCGCTGTGTGTTTACATGCATTCCAAGTACAGTGGAGAAGCACATAAAGGAAAGGCATCTCTCTGTCAAGCACCATTGTAATCCTTATAAAATTGAACATAATTGTTGCACATCCTTCCAACTACTTTGTAATCATGATAAAACTGAACATAATTGTTGCACAACCTTCCAACTAATTTGTAATCATGATAAAATTGAACATAATTGTTGCATTGCTTTCCAACTACTTTGGTTTGTTAAGAAGTTTTTATTAGAGGGAACGCCTTACAACGTAATTAAACTAAAAAAACACATTATAATATAACTAACTTTTAAATAATCAATTTAATCATAATTCCCTTACAATGTAATTAAACTAAACACATTATAATATAACCCATTTTTAAATAATCAATTTTATCGTAACTCTGACTCATCATATTTTAAAACTTTTTATTATAATTAATTTGATTCTTAATTTTATGAAATTAAATCCACAAGCTTGCCTTCATCAAGCTTCATATCCCCATTGAAGTTGAACTGAAGATGGATGAACAACCAATATGCATGGCATTGAAGATCTTCTTAAGGAATCTCATAGCCCCTCATGTTTTATTTCCATGGCCAATATATTACAGGAAGATCAAATCTATCTCATACACATGATACATCTATCAAATGGTCACCTTTTTAAATACTAGTTGGAATTCACTTTCAAGAAATTACAATCCACAAACAGATATCTTTGGATGATTTCATTTTGGTACATGAAGAGTCTAAAGGAAATTTGAACTCCATATAATAATTGTAAAAATAGGTTCACAAGTCTGAATATGAGGTTTTTTCTTAGCATTTTAGGAAAATATTGTTTCACATCTAAAACATGGTTTGTATATCTAAATAATGTTTAATTTATGGGTTGCATAGTTATATTTTTTTTGTTAATGAGATTTATTGGAGAATTTTGAGGTTAACAATGGGCCTAAAAAATATACCAACAAATTAACTTTAAAAAAACCAATAGGACTTGTGATGATAATGTCATCCCTAGAGGTATATATTTGCAGAGTAAAGAAAATTATTTTTTGTAGTTGTATTTTTGGCTTATCTCATTTTATAAGTTTGCACAAATGTCAAATGTAGACACCCATTCACTGCATAATTAAATTCCATATCCAAAGAATACCCACTCTCACATAAACAAAAAATTGAAAATACATGAAAAAATCATGTTCAACATGTTTTTTCATGTATTTTCATTTATTTTTTCGATGTGGGTCTACTCAGAGGTATGTGAGTGGGTACTCGTTGGATATGGAATTTAATTTCACATCCAATGGGTGTCTAAACTTGACATTTGTGTAAACCTATAAGGAGATAAGGCGAAAATATAATACAAAAAGTAGTTTCCTTTCTTTTTCTTTTTTTAACATTCACAGCTCTTATTTTATTAGTTTAACTATTATTTTATTATTTTCCTTAGGAGGTGCATTTTAGACCTCAAAAATTCCCCAATGCATGTCTTTTATTCAAGGTGTAAATAAATGCTCATAAAATAATTGCACTTTAAAACACTAAGAAATAAAAAAGATGATCTCATTCTTTCCATGGTGCATCCAAATAGTTCTAAATTTACATTCTATGTGGATGCCATATTTCAACTAAAGTTATACTTTATTTCCCTGTTCATGGCTTTCAACTGTAAACATTTCTGATTTCTTTAACAAACAAATATTATGACAATAAGGATGAGCTCCATTACGATATTGACAACTATACATAGTTGTTTCATAGTGTACACAGTTCCATTACATTTCAAAGCACAACAATGATGAGATAACCAAATAAATCAATGGCTCACATAGTTAAAGCTCCAAGCCAAGGCTTTCATGACCCTACAAGGGCAAGTAATTTGGAAGGAATTCAAGTAATGTACTTTTCAAATCCAACTGTCATCAACACATGCAACAATCATTGTCATATGCCACTACATTTGTGGCATGGTCAAGCCGAACTGAGCTTGTGAATTTCTTTGCAATATATATAAAATATTAATTTTTTGTAACAATCCCTTCTTTAATTAAAAATAATTTGCTTTATATTACTGACAAAGATTTCACACTCAATATAGTGAAAGTGCCCATTCCATAGATGCTTTTTCCAGTTAGCTCATGGAGATGGCGATGAGAGTATCCAATATAAGATTGATGTCCACTTGTGAATGATGGAAAACTATGGAGCCAACTCCCAAATACCTCACTCATGGAGTCATGGAATCCTTTTAGCAGGACACCAATCCAAACAAGGTTGAATGATGATGATTAAGGAAAGTCAATCATTCTTCTTTTTGTGCATGAGATGAAGAGTCATTTTGTGGATGAAGAATACATGGAATATCTACCCATGGGATGGAGTGTGACAATGAATGAAGAATCTATCAGACTTGCATATGGAGAAAATATAGATGCAGATCTATAATCTACAAATTTAGATCCACCCTTCTTTTCCATATTTTGAAATTTATGAAAATATATCTACAACTTTACTTTCATACCAATACATATTCTTTGAGGATCATCAAAATATTGTAGATCTATATTGTAACACCCTCACCCCATATTTACCCACTTTAATCTGCTCACTAAGGTAAAGGTCTCCCACCTATTCATGATCATGAATAGGTGGGAGACCTTTAGGAGTCTCAAATACCTTGGAATGATTGTCCAAGACTTATTAGAGATCTAGAGAAATAGATGATTTCGATGTGGAAACATCTAGCGAACATAATTGTGCAATTACACCTCTTTGTTCCTTTTTTAAAAGATTTGTCATACTCTTAGAGCTGATTATCTTTCTCGGTTTCCCTGAAATACCCCTTAATTCAACTTCCTTTCCTTCCGCAGAAAATTTCATGAAAAGTTCTTGAAAATTAAAATCTATTGTACCCAAAGATTGTAGACATTGGACTCCTAGTACAACATCAGCACCTCCCATTGGAATGGAAAGCATTGGGCTAGTCAATACATATTCTCTCCCATGGATAGCTTGATATTATGGCACTTTCTAGAGCAATTTATTTTTCCTCCATTTGCAACCATCACTTGACACTTTGGTGCTGGATATAAGAAGCAATTCAATTTTTTTGCTACCTTACAATGAATAAAATTATGGGTTCTTCCTGAATCAATCAACACTATTTTTTTCTTCTTGATTTGTCCTTCTATCTTGATGGTTTAAGGAATGGTAATTCCAGCCAATGCATTACAAGATATGGTCGGATTCATTTCTTCTTTATCTAGGCTTTGTTCCTGGAGTATATCCTCTCCTTTTGACCTTTCTTGCTCCTTTTCTTCTTCCTCTTCACAATCTATGTAGAATAATTTCTTCTCAGCACAGTTATGACCTTTAGTGTATTTGCTATCACAACTGTAACAACCCTTTTGCTCTTTTTTCTTCCAATTGTTGTGGCATCAAACTTATAGGTTGTGGAAGACTAGGGACAACAACACTTCCATATTTATAGATGTGAGTGGTATGCTTCCTGGTTGCCATAATTTTGCTTTCCATTTTTCTTGCTAACCTGAATGCCTTCTCTAATGAATCAGGTTCCCAAAGGCGAACATCATGTTGGATATTATCCTTTAAAGTCCATATGAAAACATCAATCCTATGCTCCTCTGGAATATTTTTTACCCTTACGTTCAATTTTTGGAACTCCTCAATGTGCTCCATTATTGAACCCTTTTGTTTGAGACTTATCAATTGGCTAAAAAAAGTGTTGCTTTTTGTATCCTCATAATGTGCTATCAATTCTTCCGTAAAAATTGCCCAAGTGATAAATTGTTTACGAGAGCAAAGCCATTGATACCATACAAACTGATTTGGTTCCAAATATAAAGTTGCCATAAGTACCTTTTGTGTGTTTTGCACATTATTGAGATCGAAAAATTGCTCCATCTGTAATATCCATGTTGCGGGATCTTGCCATCAAACTTCCTCATATCGATTTTTGGAATATGATGGGTCTTCAATCCAACATTAGAGTCTATGGAATCATGATTAACATTTCTTTTGTTCTCATCATGAGTTTCCTTTACTAACCTTTCACCTTTAGTGACCCTTTCTTGTAGCAAATTATTCATATTTATCTTCAATTCTTCCATGTTTGTTTTCAAATTTATCTTCAAATCATCCATCTTAGCTTCCACATCATTCATCTTAGCTTCTATACCTTTATTTAAACAATCCATCTTAGATTCTGTTCCTTTTTGTGCAAGTGACCTTGTTGCACTTGGTCTCCTAATTTTGATATATCATGTTGCATTTCTTCCTTTCTTCATCAGTCATGCTAGGCTTTAAGTCGCCTACTAGGTGTTTCCATTCTTTCTCGGCGGCATCAATTACTGATAATAATTCTTCACTATGCCCTTTGAATTCCTTCAAAATAAATTTTCAAACCAAGCTTAAGCAAACATTTAAAAAATATACACACCTTTTTTTCACTTTGTAGGAGCTCAATATTGCCTATGATGTATCTCTGTAATTCTGGATCATCCAGCTCTCAAATTGTCACCTATGGTAGCCCTCTGTGTCCTCTTTCCAATGCCACCAGTCTAACCCCAATTGGATTCTCCAATGAAAAGTTATGCCAAATCTCCCACAGTGACCTGATTATAGACTAATTCAGTAGAGCGAACTTGTATGATGTTCCACGAGTCACTGTTTCACCCTCTGGCTCTGAAAAATATATAGAAGAAGTTACAGCCCATCCTCTTTCTACACCTTTTTATGAAATTTCAATCCACCAGAGAAAAAGTTATGATGATTTTCCCCAGGTCACATGTTTGGAATGTAATTTAGGAGTCTGCAAAAAGACCAACTTCCTCGGATCATATCTCCGCAATTATAGTGCAAAAGGCTCTGAAATTCGGACCTGGGATTTAACGCGATGTCTTCTCAAATGGGTGTTTTTTTCAACTTCTGAAACGTCGTCGAAAAAACGTTATAGCAAAAATGCCACGATGACCTCTTTGGAGTAGCGAAACCCTAGAATCCAAAGCTCTGATACCAAATGTTATGAAACCAGCTCAAGAAAAGATAGAAAAGATAGATCAACGCCTTAGAATTCAGCCTCTTCGAGGGGGAAACCTCCTTTACATTACATAAATGAACAATTCTTGGACGATACAAATGAAAAGACCTCTTTTCTATATATAAGAGTCTAAGGGGTCATAACATAATCAAAGCCTACATAACAATAATAATGTAAGGGCATAATAATAACAATAGTGGGCTTCTATGGGGCACAATAGTAACAATATGGGCACAATATGCACACAACAATATTAATAAGGGGTACAACTACAACAGTCATGGGGTAATCACTAGTATTATGGGGACCCAACAGTTAGGATATGGACAAAAATAATAAAGATACAAATTTTTTAGGGATAGTTTGATGAATAATCCATATCAAATAAAATGTTAGAATAGACTCCCTAAAAAAAGAAGGCCAAAATAAAATGTTAGATGAGAAAGAAAAGAAAAATAATAATTTCTGAAAGTGTTGCAAATCCAAATGCCACTACTCTTAGCCAATTTTATTTTTTAAAATAAAAAGTTGTGTGTGGATTGTTTAAATGCCACACTAGTTCATATAATCCAATTATATAGTTTAATCATGATTGGATTAGATTTAAATTGTTTATTGATAACTAGCAAAAAACATTGGCTCAATAGTTTAATCTGAGCCAATGGAAGCAATAAGGGATAGAAATGGATTAATCATTGAAAGGAAAATGTTGAGTTTCTAATCTAAATGCGCTCGGCTGACTAGGATTGTAAAAAAATGTTATGAAAGTTAAGGGTAGGTAGAAATATGAAATGCAATTGGAGCACGAAAGGATTTTTATCCTATGTTATAACATTGGATACATGTGCATATGATTATTGGTTTTAATTAACCATAAATTACCCATATCTATGTTATTTTGTAAATGTTTACACTTTATCCATTCATTCACCCCGATAACGCACACATGTCACATCGATCATAACTTTTGACCCCACCATCACTTTCTGCCTCATGTTATTAAATATCATTCATTTTCTTCTTCATCATGCACATTCCCCTAAGATCATGTGGCCTACATCATTTCTCAGCCCTCCTTTATCGTCTGAATGTTATCAGCAGGGCGGGGGGTCAAAAGTTGTCACTTTTGGAAACTACCCTCTAAAACTAGAAACCCCTGCTCGTAGTGTTTCAGGGCTTAAAATCCAAAACCGCTTATGACCCAAACTTACTCCTGAATGTGGTTTTCCATCAATTCACTTACCACCGCCCCTATGTCATCGTCTACCTCCACTCCCATGTCATTTCCTCTCTCCAATCACCCTCCGCCTAGATTCCCATTATCCATTTAATTCACTACTTCCACAAATAAATACTCCATACACTAGTTTACCAGTACCATTGGAGAATTAGTGAGGATTTCGCTATTGATTAGCAAACCTCCATTTTATTCATTATAAAAAATGTTACATAGTGAATTCCTATAACTCAATTTATCACTGGAGGTTTCATGCTTATAGTTGAAACAACAGTTCACCATTCAAGCAGTTATTTTGTCCTATTTACAAGCAAACCAACATCTAGGTCCATTTAATCTATTTTCAGTTATACTGTTATTTTATTATCGCTATGTTTCAACCCAATTCTTCCAATTTTTGTCTCTTTTAGCTTGCAATTCAATTAACCGAATGACTCCTTAAGGGAAAGAAGTTGCAAAAACCCCAGATCCTCTCATTCATCCACAAGTTCACTTCCATCACACTCCCTTAGTTGATAGAGTGTAAAATCAATGAGTCTTTGTCTGAATTTGATTTGTTTGAAATATATTGCTAGATGGAGGATCAATTAGTTGGTCAAATACATGAAATAAGATTTTGGGACTCCCACCTTCCTCATTACATCTTCCCTTAGATACACAGAACACCTGAATTTTTCAGAAAATGTTATGAATCCTATGACCCAACTCAAAGAGCTATTATCTCAACCATAGGACAAATATTATGCTACATTAATTCTCAGTCAACTGAACAGATGTTGCAGGCACCAACCATTGTCTCAACCCATTCTTTTTCTCACAAAAACCTAATAGAAGCCTATCGAAAGATGGATTTCACTAAAAGAGATCAAACTCTAGAACTTTTCCTAGCTTTAGATAGCCCTCTTCCTAAAAGAAACCTTCCCTATGATTCATCTATATTCCCAGATAGAACCAAGCAAATTACTACCATCCTTTCTTTTCTTCTTGGTTACTATTATGATCAACATGTAGATGAAGCCATCATTGGTTTCTTGTTTATGCTTTCCATTGTTTCTAAACCCATTATTTTTTTTAACTTTAGTCAATTCATAGCTGAGGCCATTCATGAACAATTTGTCCAATTCAATACTAAAGAAGTATTCAAGTATGCTTCGGTACTTGTATATATTGTTATCTATTTTCAGAGAAGCATGTTTCCATTCACTTTGTAGGAGCTAGATGAAGAAGCAAACCAACAACCAATTCTCTTTTGGACTTCTATGGGAATGAAGGAGAAGGAAGAATTTTCATCTAAACATTTCATAGTGTCGTTTGTTCATCTAGCCATTAATCTTATGAGAAACACTCTAGTACCAAGAACAAGTGATGAAATTATGAAAATGTTGCAGTTGGTTTATCAAGCCACAACAAGAGATTGGTATCTTTAAAAAAATTATACAGAGGTTAGAGTCTTTGGATGTGAACTTCCACCTTACAAGCTGCATAAGTACCTCCCTATGAGAATTTTTGCATTAGAATACATTAGGCAAAGGCTTAAGGTAGATGAAGTACATTTTATGGCTACAAAGAATAAATCACAATTTAAGCTAAAGGCTTACGTTGGTCCATTCAACTGTAACACTAGAGCAGCAAGAGAAGAAGTAGAGAAGTTACTGAAGGAAATGAAGTTTGGCCTCAACTTCACTTGGTCTTATGACCCAATGGGAATAATTTCTAGACTCAAAGTTGAAAATAATTTTACTACATATCATCACACAATGAAGCCTAAAATTGAGTAATACAAAAATTAGTTAGAATGGAAGGAGAACACCCTTCAAGAAGCAGAAGAACAAGAAATTTCTACTTCAAATTTACAAACTCCACTTGCATAGGAGAGGACATCCAAATGAGGTGGAGAACAATCATCCCCTACAATTGAAGCATCAACTCGTTGTTTTAGAATTGTACATAGAAAGAAGAGACCTAAGCTCTCTTTGAAGGTTAGTGCAACTATTGAGTCACGGAAAACAACATTTGATGGACTTAGGGAAACATCTCTTTTCACATAGTCTAGTGGGTAAACTATTCAGTCTCCCACTCATTCCGCCACATATCATGAATAGTAGGCGATTCAAACCAGTGAAGGTAGTCAAAAGGGTAAAGAATATGACATTTTTCATGTTTTCAGTGAAATTAAGAAGAAGAATGAGGAGTTGAAATTAAACACTTATACTTAATTCTGGAAACATTCTTCAAGTTCTCAAGCCAAACTTCTTTTAGTATTTGACTCTGAGAAAGGTAAAATGTAGATGGCTTTCTTACAAGCTCAGATTCCACATCCCAGGACTGTTGGACATTACCAGAAGCAAACCGCCTTTGAATTTGATGTTGAAGATTTACATCCAATTTACCAAATTGATATGCATAAATTGATTGGCCAAATGATTGCCTCCACTTTAACTAACACTGCCATGAGTCCG
The DNA here is from genome assembly GCA_000404065.3 of Pinus taeda. Taxonomy (NCBI): domain Eukaryota; kingdom Viridiplantae; phylum Streptophyta; class Pinopsida; order Pinales; family Pinaceae; genus Pinus; species Pinus taeda. The sequence goes on from APFE030425492.1 coordinate 20,120, forward strand.
TAAAAAATGCAGGTTACCTTGGATAATACACAATTACAGCTTAAGCTTGAGAAAGTTTACTCAATGGCAAAAGACACCAAGATCAAAGATTTGGAAGATCTGGTCCTGAAGATGGTATATGATCCCTCTAATATAAAGGCTGGAGAAGAAATTTTCAAGAAGAAAAATAGTGAGATTTCAGTATTAAGGAACCAACTAAAATTTATAACTTCAAAGGACCCCATGACTAAAGATATTGAAGAAACTGATACTCATACATTTGACATGATGAAGCTCATCATGGAAAAAAATATGCAAATAAAATAGATGGAGGAGAAAATGGAGAAACTTGTCAAAGAAAAAGAGGAAGCTATAAAAAAGGCCAATATTCCAATGGATGTAGTTCCTCTTACAACAATCTCTATAACTATAGTTTCTTCCTTAGGCACAACATCAACGAGAGTAACAACAACAGGAGCTAAACAACTTGTTGAAGTTGTTCAGAATCCATCTATTCAAACAGAGGAAATGAAGAAAATGCAAGATGAACTGAAGAAATTACAACACATGAAAGCAATTGTAGACAACTCACATGCAATTTAGTTGTAGAGGGAAAAAAATCAAATTGAGTTATTTCAGAAAGAAATCAATGAATCTTACCTTGGAAATAAAATCGGTTTGGTAAAGGATATTTTATGGGAAGAGGTTACTAAATAAATCAAATATATCTAGCCTTATATCAAGATAATCTTTGATCAAAAGGACTTGTTGGAGAAAGCTCAAGAAGCTATTGAAATAATTTGCAAGGAACTTGAGGACACGCCAAAAGTTGCCACTCAAATAATCAAGTTTTTGAATTCTAAAGACAACTATGAGCTTGAAGAATTAGGTATTAATGACATGACATCAACCATACTAGAAGCGAACAAGATTATTACAAAGGAAAATCTCATTCTTCAGTTGAAGGAAAAATGTGGGAGTGTTAGTGTCATAGTTCAATGTTTTTTCAGTAGGTTGGAACCCTTGACTAGCAAGGGCTTGTCTTCTATGCTAGTGATAAACAATAAATTAATTCCAATTGAAGGCTATGCCTGAAAACTTAGAGAGGTCATTACCAGTACAGCTACATTTTCAAACATAAGAGGTGCAACAACACCAAGGGTTGTGTTGAATGCACTCAGAGATACCTTTTTCATCCTAAATGAAATCAAACATATATTTTTAGTGAAACCCACTTTTACTAAATATACAAAAATGGATGAGGTTTATTGAAGGGTAACTAAGTTATCTATCCCAGATAAGAAGCGTTGGGAACAGTTAACTGACTTACTTGACTGAAAGGAGGATCAAACAAACTTCAACATTTCCAGGGACATTCATCAACATCTCAGAAACATCCAACATTTCCAGGGACAGTCATGAATAGCTCAGTAGCATTCAACATTTCCAGGAATAGTCATCAACAGTTCAACACCAAAATAGCGACACATCAACTATCAATTCATATTCTTGATTATGTATTAATCTATTTTTGTAAATTTGTTTAAGATATTTTGTTATTTCCAATATTGTATAAATAACTCTCTTTAACGAGTTAGTAAGGATTTCACTCTTGAAGAAACAATTGTAAGAACTAAATATACTTAGCTTTTTCTAAATGATTAATAGCAAAGAAAACGATTCTGAATTTTGATTCATTACAGTTTCGTATTCCTTGTAAGTTTTATAGTTTTCATTCACTGTGTTTTCTTCATATTCTTAAGTTTTACAATGATAACCAAATAGGAGTATTTGAGTCTAAATTTACTCTTATAAGCTTTTTGAAGTGATCATCTTTAAAGAGAATGAGTTATAAAATTTGTTTGTTTAAGTAATTCCCTCTAAATCATAAAATCATTAATATCTTTGTAAACTTGGGCATATTTTTTCAAAATTCCTGACCATTGCTTGAAGTTTTTATTATTTATGGTTATTTGATTTTTTATTTCAAAACTGCAATAGTCATATCATCTTTCTATTTCTACTCAACAATAAATAAGCTAAATCACAGTGTGTATTTTAATAGCAGCCCTTTGTTCAATATTAGCATTATTCAAGAAGGTTAGACATCACTGTTTTAAATCTGTTTCATAGATTGGTCCTCCAAAAATTAAAACAAAACCCCCAAAAACAAATACCTTAGGTGCCCTGGCATGATAGCTGACCATTATCATCTCAAAGATACAACACTATACATAGAGAATATTGCCACCAAATTGTCAATGTTTTGTTTTGTTTTTTGTTTTTTTTTTCTAGTAGGAAATTCTTATTTTTATCAAGCTACACATAAATAATATTGCCACCAAACTGTCAAAAGAAAATAAATTGAAATTTTAGAAAATAGTGGAAGTAGTTTCAAAATCAAAGGGACTACAATTTCAATATTTTTGAAGTGAGAGGTGCATTGTATGACTCAATATGAAACAATGTGTGATTCTATCCATGCTCAACCTAAAATTAACTTGTGTCGTTTTTAAAATAAAATTAAAATACTTTCGAATTAAAAATGTTTGTACAACTCAAAATGACAGCATCCATGCTCAATGTGAATTGACACTTTTCCCTTTTTAAATAAAAATAAAGCACTTTTTATTATGTTGGTTAATTAAATTTAAATTATATATATATATGATAGTGGGACCACCCACGGAGGATTTGAATTGGTCACTTATCCCAAGAAGAAACTTAATAGTAAACACCAATCCATCAATAAAGTGGAATTGGTTACTATTAAGTTTCATCTGGATAAGTGACAACTCCAAATCCCCATGGGTTACCCAACCCGTAATACAATATAAGTATATATAAAAATATATAATAATATATATATATATATATATATATAACTATAAAATATATAAATATATAATAATATAATATAATATAAATATAATATATTGATGGTGGATGAGCGCACTATTAAGGGACTTCTTATTTATGATAGGTAACCAATTTAAATGTCCTGTAAGTGGTTCCACCTACCTAGATTATTATATATATAATGTTTTAATACCTAAAGATATGAATTTATGAAGGTAAAAAAATTTAGATATTTCATAATAATGACACATGAGTGCTTGAATGAAATCAACCTTGAATTAATATTGACTAAATAGTATGTCAACCAATGATTAATATCCTAGGTATGTGGCCAAAATGATAATATTATAATGACTATTACCCTTTGTTTGAAGAGAAGTAGATTGCAAGCCTCTAAAAAGTAACATTTCATTTGATGCTCAATGTTCTATATTCAATGTTGCATTGCTGATACTTTTAGTTTTCAAGAAAAACCCTCTTTTGACAAGAATTAATTTATTGTTTTTATTAAGCTATACATAAAGAATCTTACCACCAAATTGCGAAAGGAAAATAAAGTGAAATCTAAGAAAATTGTGAAAGTATCTTCCAAATAGAAGGGACTATATTCCTACATGTTTGCACTAAGGGATGCATTCTACAACCAAATATGAGGGAAATGTTTGATTCTTTCCATGCTTCCTGCTTCTTTTGGAATAAAACAAAATACTTTCTAACTAAAAATGCTTCTAGTACTCAATATGAGAGTCATGTATGATTTCACCCATACTCAACATGCAGTTGACAATTGTTCATTTTAAAACACAACTTTTTAATCTATAATTTAATTAAATAAATTATTTGAGTATATAGATATATAATATATTATATATAATATATATATATAATATTATTATATATATATATATTTGCTGATGTTGAAGGACTACTTGTTAAGGTTGCTTGCTATGATATGAATACAACCTAACTAAGCACTATGTGTGTGTGTGTGTGTGTGTGTGTGTTGTGTGTGTGTGTGTCTGTGTTGTTAAAGGTAAAACACGTTTAAAAAAAATGAAAATTTATTTTTTAAGATAAGATTAATATATGGGATTTTAAAAATATTAATAGTAAAAAAAATTAATATCCTTCCTAAGTAAAATATTTCAATATATGATGCTAAGAAATATTAACATATATTTATTAACATATTAATACTAAAAATATATGTTAATACAAACAATGTTGTTTATATATATATGGTTAAAGCATTTAAAGTAGTCATAGTATTGTAGATTTAATTATTTTTCATGTATACATATAACATTGGTATAGACTTATCTTCTTTACATACCTAAGAAGTAAAAATAGGAATCTAATATCTCAAGGAGAAAACCTTTCTTCAACCTTTTCACTAGAATATAGGCCTGTACATCAAGATATTTGACCCTTCTCTGTGTTTTCCATAACCATGACTAAGATGGATCTATATTGGTCGAAGCTCAATAATGGCTTCAAGGAGATGTTAAACCCATACAATGCAATCTCCCTTGAATTGTCTGCAAAGAAATAAATGGATATTAACATAATGGTCTTTCATTAGTCCTTATGTTGATCTATAAATACTCATTCTCCAAAATATCATCATTTCCTTGCATTCCTAATATTATGAATCTCAATTATCATGGACACTTGCATTCAAAATATCATGAATCTCAATTATCATAGACATATTGGTTGGAGACAATGTTGGAGGATTTTTTTGGGATAAGTATTTATCAACTACATTGATTTTTCTTTATTATCGATAAACATCTAGCAGTGGATAACCAAGGAAATATACATAGAATTAGTCTATAGTGCACAATACTTGCGTTTGATATGTCTAAATAAGTTGTGTTTGTTGGTTCACATTGGAAATTGTTGATTGTTAAATAAAAGGTAGTTGAGAAGAAGTAAACTATGGAGAAATCGACAAGAGGATCGAGCTTAGAAAAATACATTTGACAAAGCTAGTACATGTTGTACAAAAATCATTGGCTACTGACTGATCGACTGGTGAAGTTGACCATAGATCCCTTTGACAAATGCGTAATGTGATATCGATATATCAACAAAATTTTCTCTCCCAAACAAAAAGTATTATGAATTTCTTGAAAGCGTGCTTCATGCAATATGAAGAAACTTTGACACCAACTTTGCTTGAGTTTTAATATCAAATCTTGTAATCAAAATATGATTAGTCAAATCCAAGTCTTGATTGATGATTTTACCTACCGTACTCATCGACTTAATCGACTACCAACTATGCCAATTGAAGGAAGTTTCCAAGTTTAGCCTTTAAAAATCTAAATTCAACTCACCATTAGTTAAATCCAAGTCTTGACTAAGGATTTAACCTAGTATATTGATTGACTTAGTCGACTACCAACTATGCCAATTGAAGGAATTTTCCATGTTAATCGTTGACCAATCTAACTTCGACTAATGTGGGGAGCTGACTTCAACTTTTTGGTGGATTTAAAATTACAAAGATAGTTGCGCATGCTAGTATTTGAGCTCGTTAAACTATAAAAGTAAGAAAGAAATGCACATAAATTGGAAACTAAATCACACAAGAAAACAAAAGGAATTTACATGCTCAAAACCTAACAGTGTGTCAAGGAAACCTCCACAGGGCAATGGATTGGAATTATTATTGCTCAGGGTCCAAAATTACTCTCCATCCTCCTAAGAAATCATCAATTTAATATGAAAAAAATCATTACATAACTCCTTATGGTTATGCAACTGTCTCAATCGTAAATCTAGATTTATTAAGATAATTACTTTTAATAATAATTGTTGTCATTCCTAACAATCTCGATCTTGACAACAATTTTCTTAATCCCTTTCCCATGCCCATTCATCATCTTTTCTGTAAGCCAAGAGAAAGCAATCACCATCACAACTTCTCCACTGATACTGGCTTCGTGTTCATATCTACACAATTCTCCTATGTGTGGAGCTCCTTGAGGTATACTTTACCACCATTAATCACATGTCTTACAAAATGGCATCTTACATAGATGTGATTAGTCTTGTTGTGATATGTTGGATTTTTATCAAAATGAATAGCAATCAGACTGTTAGAAAATACATTCAGTTTCTCCCTTGTCCTTCCAAGCTCATCAAGTAGACCTTTTAACCAGATTGCCTCTTTACAAGCGTATGAAGCATCTATATACTATGCTTCAGTAGTGGACAAAATAATTGTTTATTGAAGCTTTGACATCCAACTAATTGCTCCACCTACAAGAGTAAAGACATATCCTATAGTAGATCTCGTTTTTTCCAAGTCACCTACATCATCAACATCCACATATTTCCACACTAAATCTCCACTATCATTAAAGATGATACAATAGTCACTTATTCCTCTCAAATACCGAAGCGTCCATTTCACTGCTTGCCAATGTGCTTCTCTTCGATTTTCCATGAACCTGCTAACTTCTCCAATTCCATGTGAAATATGAGGTCTTGTAGATACCATTGCATACATCGAATTACCTACCGCATTTTCATATGGTACATGAGACATAGACTTATTTTCTTCATCAGTTCCAACACTCAAACTCAAACAAATCTTAACGTGAGAAGCTAAAGGAACAATGGCAGGTTTCACATTGTCCATACCAAACTTTCCAAGTATTTTCTCCACATACTTCTGCTGTGATAACCTGAACTTTCCATTTTTCCTGTCTCTGTGTATCTCCATGCCCAAAATATGTTTCGCAGCTCCAAGATCCTCCATACCAAATGTCCTAGAAAGTTGAGCCTTTAACCTATTGATCTCTTCCATTGATTTTTCTTGCAATAATCATATCATCAACATTCAAAACAAAGATAATGAATATTCCATTTAAAATTTTTAAATTATACGAAATGATCATACTCACATCTAGTGAAGTTATGGCTCACCATGAAGGAGAAGATTCTTGTACCACTTCCTTAGAGTCTGCCTCAGGCCATACAATGATTTCTTAAGCTTACAAACTAAATTTTTTGCAACCTTATACAAAACCTTCTAGTTGTTCCATATAAATCTCTTCATCTAAATCTCCAGGAAGAAAATATGTTTAAACATCTAATTGTTTTAAAATAAGGTCAAGTAATGTAGTTAGTGCTACATACTACGAATAGAAACATGTTTTATGACTAGTGAAAAAATCTCATGAAAGTCAATACCCTATACTTGAGAATACCCTTTTTCTACCAACCTTGCCTTATATCTTTCAATATTTACATCAACATTTCACTTCAATTTGAAGACCCATTTGGATCCGATAACACTTCTCTCTATAGGAAGTTCTACAAGATCCCAAGTTTTGTTCTTGGCTAAGGAATCCATTTCCCCATCCATGGACTTCTTCCATTTTTTACTATTCCTATCATCCATTTCTTCCTGATAACATTAACATTCCCCATCTTTAGTAATCAATGCAATAGAGTAAACAAAATATCCATACCTTTTGGGTACTATCCTTTCTCTTGTAGACCTCCTTAAAGTGACTGGTTGCTGAATTGGTTCTTGAACTTCTATAATTTCCTTTACATATTCTCCACCTTTTACTTCAAAATTCGCTTCTTCTTTTTGACTTCCAGAAAAAATTTGAGTCTCCAACTGAACTTGTTGATTCAGTGATACATGTTCATGTTGAATGTTTTTAACATCTGATTTTAGAAGAGAATATTCATCTCCAATAATGACTATCTTATGAGAAGAAGGATCCAACAACCCATATCCTTCCACAACATCGTCATATCCAACAAAGACATAACATTTTTCTTTTGGGACTAACTTAGAACAATGGTTTTTTGAAATAGGAGCATAGACATTACAACAAAAAGGCCTTAAATATGAATAATCACAAGAATAAGCCGACCAAACTTTTTTAGGAATTTTACAATTAGTAGCAACTAAAGGTGATATATTTACCAAATAACCAATAGTGGACACTACTTCTGCCCACAAATCCTTTTGTAGGTTAGCATTATTGATCATGTTTTTGACTCTCTCCATAGGAGTCCAATTAATACATTCAACAACACCATTTTTTTGAGGAGTATAGAAAATAGTTTTATGTCTAACAATCCCTTCATCCTTGCAATATTGTTCAAATTATAAGGAAGTAAATTCACTAACATTGTAAGTTCTTAAATATTTAATCATTTTGCATGTTTTGTTTTCCACGATTACTCTAAATTGTCTAAAACCATGAAATAAATTAGGCTTTATTTTTAACATATAAACCCATACTTTCCTACAGTAATCACCAATAAATGTAATGGAGTAATATGCACGTCCATAAGATACTATAGGAGATGGTCCCCAAAGATGAAAATGAATAAAGTCCAAAATTCCTTTACTATTATGACTACCAACGTTAATTATTTGTCTATATTTTTCTCCGTATACATAATGTTTGTAAAAATCCAAACTAAATGATTTTAATTTAGGAAGTAATTTGCGATTCATCAGTACTTGAAGGTCTTTCTCGCTCATGTGACCTAGCCACTGATGTCGTAGGTGAGAATCTTCTTCTTCCTTCTCAGATAAATTCATTGCCTCACTGACATGAGTACTTCGTTTAAGTTTGTAAATTTTTATGATATTCTTTGCCTTCATAATAATGAGAGCACTCTTTGAATCTTTCAACACTCCAACTTGACCTTTAAACATGTAACCTTCCAAGTCTAATACTCCCAATTTTTATTTTTTTTTACAACTCAAGTACATGTCTAACTTCAGCCAATATTCTAATTATATAATCATAAATTTCAATTCTAACATTTATGATGCCAACAATTTGACAACATCAATTACTACCCATAAACACAGAACCACCATTCATAGATTGTTATGAAGTGAACTAATTTATGTGCAGACTCATGTGATGAGAAGCACTAGAATCTAACAACCAATCTTCATAATGATCAGAAATGTTGCAAATAGGTAAAGATTCATCTATCCTACTTGATTCAACACATAAAAATTCATCAATCATACCGGATTCAACTTGATTTTCTTCCTTATTTTGGTTTTCAATAGACTCCTTTCTTTTCCAACAACCTTTCTTGCGTTTCCTTGTTTTGTTGAAGTACCAACATTGGACTTGCACTTCTTACCCCTTGACTTTGATCTGGAAGAACTTCTTGGGTTTTCTCTAACTTCCCTCGTACTTCTTCATATAATTGAGCTCTAAGAACATAATCAAATTCTAAGAACTCATTTGTGCTCAAACTGATAGAAGTCACAAAGTGATCCCAAGGCTCACAAGAAGAACATAGCAAGGTAATATCTTTATCTTCTTCTTCAAATTTAACATCCATATCTGATAACTGCAAAAAAAATGTATTAAATAATTTAAGTATTCTTCAATTTTACTACCCTCCTTCATTCAAAGGCAATACATCTTCCTCTTCAAATAAATTCTTTTGGTTAAATACTTGGTCATATACAATATTTCCAATTTTCCCCACAAACATGTTCCTTAGGATTCTTCAACAATGTTGAAGAGAAATTTATCTACAAGGCACAACTTGATGGTATTGAGATATCGAGCATCCAAGTCCTCCCATTCCAAATATGTAATGTCATCAAGCTTTTATCTAACCCCATCTAATGCTTTGTGCAACCATTGTTGCAGTAGCAAATCTTTCACCTTCAGTTTCCACAATGTAAAATTGTTTTTACCAATGAAATTATCCACCTCAAACTTAACATTAGTCATTTTAGCCATTTTCTTCCTACATAGGATCTTTCAAGATTCATTTCATTAATGATTGGGCCCTTTCACGAAAATCTTCTTTTACTCAGGGTTTTTGCTCAGTTTCTAGCCACCTTGTTTCAAAATAAAAGTTTCAACTTTCTTCTTTGAAATTTTCAACTAGTGTTTCTCTCTATTAAATTTTCAACCTCTTTTTCATTTGGGTTTTTCCAACAAGGTTTTTAATTCCCTTCTTCACTCAAAAAGTGAAAAAAAAATTACCACCAAAAAAATATTCTTCTTCCACAAAAAGGCAATTTCTAGAAACCATGTTTTCTTTTAAAGAAACCCAACAACGAATCCTTAAAGAAAAAATATCATCAATGATATCAAATTAACAATGAAAAAATCTGCCAAGTAAAAAAAAAATACATACTCTATTTGCTCAGTTCCAAGACTCCTTTTTCATTACGTCGAATTTCTCACTGTCTAATGAAAAGGGAAAATTGTTGCAGCTCCTCCTTTTGTTTTGCAACTTTCTATGGTGTAGCTTCATAGCTCTAGTGGTTGCTCCATTTATTTTGTGGATTTCTTTGGTGTAGCTTCACAAATGTTGTGGTGGTGATATTTTATGGGTGATTCCCAAACAGGTATACTATGGACTTCTCCTTCCTTTCATTCGACACTCCAATTAAAAAACAAAATTGAACAACGACTACTTCTTCAATCAGTAGGCTTTCTTGACTCCTTTTTTCATGACTTGGTGGGTCTGGCTTGGCCTTTCAAACAGTTTTGAAAAAATAATTTTCCATCTACACTTCTATGCAGGCGGTGGCTCCAAATAGAATCACATTCCCTCTACTTTGATCAGTTACTATTTTGAGTGTTCTAGACAAAGCCCCAACCCTTTCAAAAAATGCTTCCTCTAGCTCAGTCTCTCTGTGGTAGTAGAATTCTTTATCTCTTGCTTCAGGCTTCAAATTTTGCCTTACAACTACCTCATGACTCTCACAAACTTAGAGCTCAGATACCACTTGTTGGTATTTGATCCCATTAAATTATTAAAATAATAAAGAAATGAACAGAAATTGGAAACTAAATCACACAAGAAAACACAAAGAATTTACATGGTAATATTGTGACAATGTGTCAACGAAACCTCCATGGGGTAAGGGATTGGCATTCTTATTGCTCAAGGTCTAAAATGCTCTCCAACCATCCTAGTAAAGGAAAATCTTTGACTCGGAAAAGGAAAATTAGGACCATTGCTACCAATAGATGGGATGGTTCCCATGTTAAGGAACATAACTAGCAAGAGTGAATGGGCTTTGCTACATAAGGAGAGCATGTAAACCATAATTCGAGGATGGAAAGGAGCAATATTTTCTTCCCAAAATCCACCCGTTACCAAAGAATTTAGAAAAGTTAATTGAACCAACCACAAGTTCATATATAAGATGAAACCAAATGAATCCCATACCATAAAAGCACGAAGAAAACTACTAACTAGAAGATTACTAACCAGAAGATGTAGAATTAACCTTCTTTTGTGTGGGTCAAACCTAAATTGCTTCATTTAAGAACATGTTGGGATTGTAATGCTTTCTAACTATGTACATATTCAACACCAAAACATGTTATAAAATCCTCGTAACCAATGTTCTATGATTGAAAAACCAACCATTGATGCACCTTCATTCATTCCTATCTAAATTTCCATTCCAACAATAAAATATTTAGTACTAGCTTAGTACTAATCACACTACACTAAAAGGATTTTGGGATGCCATTCCAACAATAAAATATTTAGTACTAGCTTAGTACTAATCACACTACACTAAAAGGATTTTGGGATGCCATTCATGATGATCTGTCAAGCACTTGGAAAAGTTCATCTCTCCTATGTTTATGACCAAAACAATGAAAAAAATAGTTTATAATTTGAAAAAAAAAAAGATAACATTTTATAGTATTCATCTTTACATTAAAAATATATATTTCAATTTAAAAAAAAAGTCCTCTATTCCAATGATATATAAAAAGTAACAACTTAATTTAATATTATTTTCAAAAATAAAATAATAACAATGCTTAATTTTTTAAATTTTTTTCTTTATTTTATTTGATATTATTTTTTTAATTGTTTTAATATTTTTTTAATATAGAAATAAATTCAATCATTAAAAACCCTCAAGATATTGAGTTTATCGAGATTTAATAATTTAAATATATCATTCCAACAAATTTATTTAAATCTTAAATAAAATTAATTAGAAAATAGACTGAAAATATATATATATACATAAATTGCTAAAACTACACCAAATATAATTATAATAGTTTTTATTTCACTTAGAATGAAATACAACTATTCAAAATTCGAAAGACTAGTCTATTACATCGAACATTGAGTGACATCTGTATTACACGCTTTAGATCACTATTTACCCTTCTCATCAAGTTAATTATTACGAGGCTATTGGACATAGGCATTATACCCGTGATCCTAGTATTGGACATCCCATTACACACCGAATCTTATTATTGGACATCGGCATCACACACCTAATCTTAATATTTAATCTCTAATCAACTGTACGATAATTCGAGGTTTTCTATTAATAGTCATTACTCGCAGTGCCCACTTAAATCCCATTCTTCCCCGATTAGCTATACCTAAGAACTCGCACTATGGTGGCCTCCAAGGTAAAGCTGATGTTCCTGATTGTCCTCCCACTGCAACTCTCTGCAACATTGTCTGAAGAGAATAAGCTTGAAATTGATGGAGTTTCCATGACCCTCCACATGAAGATGAGGGTGAAGAGCGGGTCTACAAAGAAGATCACTGTGAAGGAGCCTCTCTACTATCCCAGCGACTCCATAGGGTATTACATCAAATTGTCGGTGGGTACTCCTCCACAGGATCTATTGCTCAACATGGACACGGGAAGTGATGTGGTGTGGGCACCCTGCACCACAAATTATACATGCAACGATTGCAGTGGATACATCACAGTTTTTTATCCAAGAAGGTCATCCTCTCATGCGCCTATAAAGTGCGCAGATCCGAAGTGCAAAGACCTGTGCGAGACTTGGGGCTGCGTCGAAAGCTTCAAGAAGTGCTCGCGGATTTGTCCACATTTTAGCCTTACCTATGGCAAGGGAAATGCGACGGGGCGTCTACTCAGTGACACCTTGACTTTGCCACTGGAAGATGGAAGAAGGCGAAAAATAAAGCACTTCGCAATAGGATGTTCAGGGATTTCGAACCAGGTTGCTGGTATTGCAGGATTTGGCAGAGGAGGACTGTCTATGCCTTCCCAGCTTGGTCCTCTTTTTGGTGATAAATTTGGGTATTGCCTTGACTATGTGAACAACAACAGCAAGATAGTGATGGGTAACAAGGCGGTTCCCAGGGATATGCCTTTGACTTACACTCCCCTTCTCTTCAACCCAGTAAACCCTTCGGCTTCCTCTCATTATTACTACCTTGGCCTCGAAGCGGTGAGCATTGGTGGAAAGCGCTGGACGCTGCCCTCCAATTTATTGTCATTTGACAGCCAAGGCAATGGTGGAACCATAATAGATTCAGGCGCTTCATACACTATCTTTCCTGATTTAATTTATAACCAGATTGCAGGTGAGTTTGCTTCTCAAATTGGATATAGAAGAGCTCCTGGAGTTGAAGACTTGTGTTACAATGTGTCTGGTTTAGAGAATTTTCAGTGGCCTACATTTGCATTTCATTTCAAGGGTGGCTCAGACATGGTAGTTCCTAGTGAGAATAGTTTCTCTTCTGCAACTTCTGGTAGTGCTGATACGTTCTGCTTGGCGATGAATGGTGGCACTTTTGTTCATGGCCCTGCCGTTCTCATAGGAAACATTCAGCAGAACAACTTCTATATATTGTATGACAGAGAAAAGAATCGTTTGGGCTTCACGCAGCGGGCCTGCAATACATTGGGCTGAGTCATTGATGTAGTGCCCTACATGTTCCATAGTGTATGATCTCCCTTTGAACCATATCATTTTCATGCCCTATTGAGCTGTTGGGCTAAGCATCCCGTATGCACTTTACAAACTAAATAAATCCCGGCATTCTGTAGGCATCTTACAAACTAAATAAATATTGCTCGGGGATATTTCTGGACATCATGTCAAGAATTTATGTCTTTTATATATATATAAAATAGTTAGTTTGATTCTATGCGAGCGTTAGTTTTCGGTGTTAGACAGAAAATCGATTTGCCCACTTATGCAATTCATTTATCAGGATTGTGTGGGAGACAGCTTGAATGCTCTCGAGAATTTTTAGTATGCAAACACCTCTCACCAAATTTGAAAAAATCACATATAGATTACACATATGCTTGATTGAGATCAAAGAATTGTGTTAGATATTTGAATTGTCTTTACAGCGTTATATTGTCTCAGAGGCTGTGTGCTTACACTGTTTCAATAATTAGGATTATACTATCCTAAAATGTGGCCAGTCTAAGTTTTTCACAATTTTAATAAAATATTTACTTATTGATTTAACTGTTTTTCCATTTGACATATGTGTTATCTTTTATCTAAATAAACTCAGCGTTCTCAAAGGCCGTTGGCTTACACTGTTTCAATAATTAAGATTATACTATGTAAAAATGGTGTTGAGGATAGATTAACTTTTTCACAATTTTAACAAAATATTTATCTATTGATTAAATAGATAAAATTTGATGATGTAAATTATCTTCATTTATCAGATATGATATTATATACATATAAGAAGTGGTGTTTGAAAATATTACATATATACAAGAAGTGATGTTTCAAGATAGGGAAACTATCTTGGACACACAATAAGTTGGTTGAGAGAATATCTCAACCGCACACCAAACTAGGGACATATAGATATAACCACTCCTATAGAATAGGAAGAGGCTCCTTTACATAAAAAGTCACAACTCAGACAAGTAGGAATTATATTTTCCAACTCTCCACCTTAGTGATTACTTGTCCAGCTATCAATATGCAGCTCTCCACCTTAGTGATTACTTGTCCAGCTATCAATATGCAAGATCTACATCTGGTCGAGTCTCGTAATTACACTTTGTACCTTGTTCATGCAATTGTTGATGTCCATATAAAGGAACAATCATCTACCCTAATCTATGGGTTTCCAACTGCTACAACCGCTAGTCTATTGGGAAGTCCTTCACATACATGGTTCATACAACCTCACGATGAACTCCCTAGATACAAAATTTCAACTTATGGAGTCTAAAACCAATATGCCCCACCCAATTGTATCCATTCCACATGACATACTCTTCCATGGTGTTAAGACTCTCTAAGAAAGGGAACACATAACAACGGGTATGCATGCCTGTTTGCGTCTTACATAGGTACATAAAACATTTCAAGGACCACAACTAACCATTACAAGACAATATATGACATGTAGATTTTCTCTAATTACAATATGTGACTCATAATACACCATGATCATGAGTCTATTCCACAAACTCACACAAATTTTAACCTTGTTTTCCATCATCCTTTAATCTTTGTTGTAGCTCTTTTGATGCCATCTTCAGTGTCATGGCTTCATGATATCCTACAAATTTGTGTATTATTGGAATGACCAGTTCTAACACACACTCAAAATTGTGAAAATAGTTGGTCAGACCAATGTCACTTCTGTTGGAAAATTTTCTGCTAAAATTCCAAAAAAAACAAACACAGAGCAGAACAGAACAGAGAACGACACTCTATTTCAATACATGATCTTTAATACACAATTAAAGCTTGTATTAAAAAAAAATTGTTGTTTACAAAATAGTCTTCCTCTGAACAGAGGGATTACAACATGAACGCTTCAGTTCCAAAACAAAAGGAATTTTCTCTGCACTGCTGTGCATTTCCTCTTATCTATCTTCTTTGCTCTAACTCTCTGTGTATATATCTACACTGTTGTGTCTACACATATATAGTGCATTAGGGGTCATAACAGTCCATCAACCGCTTTAACTCTCTGACAGAGTCTCAGCTGTAATTCTTGAGTCGGTTGTATGGAAACCCGTAACTGATAAATGCTGTGGCCGGCTCGAGGCTAGTTCTTTCCTTCTCGGCCATGCTTTTCTTTAATGCTCTTGGTGATCAGTTATGGCGCAAAGCCAACTTTCTTCCTTGGGAACACAAACAAGTAAAATGCGTAAATGCAGTATGGTGGTGACGTGCATTTGACGGGAACAAATATGGGTCGTCGAATCAGCAGATGAGCGGCGGGATCGCATCACAAAACTTTATCAGGAGAAGAGGTGAGAAATGGGCGATCTGCGATGTGCGATAATATCGCATCGCAGTATCGCAATCGCAGAAAACAAAAGCGGAGAGCTTAACGCCCAACGGCTTAAGGTTTGCAATCTGCGATCTATGATCACATCGCATCGCGTTGCAGTGCGGAGGACAGACGACTGAATTAATGCGATTTGCGATGAGACGTGATTTGCGATTTCTGTTCAACTGTTACTGCAGTTGGAATTAATTTCCAACACTCCCCCTTAATTTCAACTGCTGGGTTTTTCTGCATACCCAGCCATTTCTTGAAATGATCAAAACTTTTCTTTCCCAATGGTTTTGTCAAGATGTCAGCTAACTGATCCTTTGTTCTGCAGTGTTGCAAAACAATCTCACCATTGTTAACCAATTCATGTATGAAGTGGAATTTGGTGTCTATGTGCTTTGTCCTTTTATGAAAAACAGAGTTTTCAGACAATGCTATTGCTGAGCTATTGTCACAGTCAATGGTTGTTCCCTTTTCTTGTTCATGACACAAATCTCTGAGAACTCTTCTCAGCCACACTGTCTGGCATGCTGCTGTTGTTGCTGCCACATACTCTACCTCTGCTATTGACAAAGACACAACTGGTTGCTCTTGGAAGCCCATGAAATGGCTCCCGATCCCATATGAAACACATATCCCGATGTGCTTTTCCTATCATCAACACTTCCAGCCCAATCACTATCAGTGTAGCCTGTCAACATGAAACTTTCAGAAGAGGAGTATAAAATACCAAACCCCTTCGTTCCATTCACATACCTTAGAACCCTCTTGGCTGCATGCCAATGAGTTTCTTTCGGTCTTTCCATAAATCTGGAGATTAAACTCACAGCGTGCATAATGTCCGGCCTAGTTGTGGTCAAGTACATAAGGCTGCCAACTATGCTCTTGTACAATTTTGGATCAAAATCCTTCCTGCTGTCTTCTTTGGTCAATTTCAACCCCATTACAGTTGGAGTCACAGCTGCCTTGTTGTTCTGCATGTTAAATCTCTTCAACACTGCTTCTACATATTTAACTTGAGAAATGAAAACACCATTTTCACTTTGGTCTACTTCAATTCCAAGAAAATATTTTAAGAAGCCTAAGTCAGTCATTTCAAATTCACTTTTCATGACTACTTTAAAATCAGCAATGAGAGTAGCATCATTGTTAGTAAAAATCAAATCATCTACATAGAAAACAACAATAAGAATCTTACCGTCATTCTCTTTTATGTAGAGTGTGGGTTCACCATCACACTTATCGAACCCATTCTCAATCAGATAAGCATCTATTCTGTTGTACCATGCTCTTGGAGCTTGCTTCAGCCCATAAAGAGCCTTCTTCGGTTTGCAGACTTTATGCTCTTGGCCTTCAACTTCATAGCCTGGAGGTTGTTCAACATAAACCTCTTTTTTTAACACTCCATTCAGGAATGCAGATTTAACATCCATCTGATAAATCTTCCATTTTTTTTGTGTCACAATAGACAACATTGTTCTGACTGTTTCCATCCTTGCTATTGGTGCAAAGTTTTCATCATAGTCTTTGCCTTGTTGCTGCTTGTAGCCTTTCACAACAAGTCTTGCTTTATGTTTGTCGATCTTGCCTTCAGCATTGTTTTTGGTCTTATAGACCCACTTAACTCCAATGGCATCTTTTCCTTCAGGGAGGTCCACTAGCTCCCATGTTTTACTCTTCTCAATTGCACCAATTTCTTCATTCATTGCTCCAATCCATTTATCTTCATTTACAACATCTTCAAAATGAACTGGGTCATCAACATGACAATACAAAGCGAATAATGAATTCAGACCGGTATTGTTACTTACCTCTCCTTGTTCATAAATCTCATTCAGATTTCTGAATCTTGGTCTTCTTGGTGTTCCATCCGAACTTGAGGGTATTTCTGATCCCTGTGGTGTGCTTGAAGAAGCACTTCCTTGATTTCTCAAGGCTGTTCGAATTCCAGCTTGTGGTGTGGTTTGTTGTACTTGTTGTCATGGAGGAGGAGCCACGAAGGAAGGATTACTTGTTGTTGTCCCTTCCTCTTCTTCTTCGTGAGACACAATTGTCTTCACATTTACTGTCTTCTCTAAGCTTCCATCCCAAGCTTCATCTTCAATGAACTGCACATCTCTGCTTACTATCAATTTCTTGGTGGATGGATTATAGATTTTGTATGCTTTTGACTCGTCACAATAGCCAACAAAAACACACTTCTCCCCCTTATTGTCAAGCTTCTTCCTTAGCTGATCCAGTACATGTGCATATGGTACACAATCGAATACTCTCATGTGAGTGATAGTTTTCTTTTGACCACTCCATGCTTCTTCCGGTATTTTGTTCATGACGGCTTTAGTTGGGCATCTATTCAAGATGTAAACTGCGCAAGTGACAGCTTCTGCCCAATACTCATACGGTAAGTGTTTTGCCTTCAGCATACTTCTAACCATGTCAAGAATGGTCCTATTCTTTCTTTCGGCAACACCGTTTTGCTGAGGTGTATACCTCATGGTGAACTGCTTTTGTATGCCATTCTCTCTGCAAAAACGCAGAAAGTCTTTGGAGATGTACTCTTCTCCTCTATCTGTTCTGAGAACTTTGATATAATGCCCACATTGTTTCTCAACAAGAGTTTTGAAGTGGCGGAATTTCTCAAACACTTCACTCTTCTGTTTCAGCATATACACCCATGTGTTTCTGGTGTAATCATCAATGAAAGTTAAAACATATTTATTTCCAGCAAATGATGGTATTTTCATCGGTCCACACACATCAGAGTGAACAATTTCCAAGGCTGCTTTTGCCCTTATACTCTTCCCTGTTGGAAAGCTTTCTTTGTGTTGCTCGCCCAAGATGCAGCCTTCACAAAGGCTATTCGGTTTCTCGATCAATGGCAATCCCTTTACCATTCCGTTTATGTGCAACAGATTCAAGCCTCTGAAATTGAGATGTCCAAATCTCAAGTGCCACAACCAATTCTCATCTTTCACTTGTTCCTGAAAGACTTCTTGTGTTACAGCTGCAATAGTTCTTCCTTCCTTCAAATCTGCCTTGAGTTTGAGAGGAAACATTCTATTGCTGGTCATCTGCACCTGTGCAATGATCTTCTTACTTGGAGGTATATCTCTGATTGTAGACATATCATATTTGAAGAACACATTGTAACCTTTGTCAATGAGCTGTCCAATGCTCAAAAGATTACATTTCAGACCAGGTACATAGTATACCTCTGGCACAATCATTTGTTCTCCATTTCTTGCTCGAATACTAACTCTGCCCTTACCCTTGACAGATATTTTACTATGAGTTCCTGTTGTTACCTCGGATTTCACATCTTCATCCAGATTGGCAAACATTTCAATATTGCCAGTCATGTGATTATTACAACCTGAGTCTAAGAACCAAAAATCTTCTTGTTTGTCTTGTGCAATGTTACATGTTAACAGCACATTCTTTGGATTCTTATTTTCTTCATTTGCAAAATTAGCATTCTGCCTACATTCATTGGCGTAGTGCCCATATTTCTTACAATAATGACATTGGACTTGGGATTTGTCATACCTTTGTCTATGAGCTTGCTGTTTGCATGAACCTTCATCTTGGTTCTGATTGCAGCTCTTTCTGCTTGTGCTTGCGGGATTATTTCTGCCATTGTTTTGGACTCTTCCATGACCTCCGTTATTTACTCTACCTCAACCTTTTTCTTCGCCAAAAGACATCTGAGTCTTGAATGCTTGCTCAAAAGAGGAATCTGTTCCTCTACTCAGTCTGTGTTCATGAGACATAAGAGAAGCAGTCAGTTCATCTACTGTGAACTGTGAGAGATCCTTTGTTTCTTCTATTGCTACCATAATAGCTTCAAACCTTCAGGGTAAACTTCTCAAGATCTTCTCTACAATCCTTCTTTCTTCAAGAATCTCACCATGAGATCTTATCTGGGTTATCAACCCAATAACCCGAGTGAAGAATGAATCTATTGTATCAGATTCCTTCATGCTAAGTGTTTCAAAGTCTCTTCTCAACATCTGCAACTTTGCAGTCTTCACCTTCTCCATGCCTTGATAGGAAGTTTTGAGAATATCCCATGCCTCCTTTGATTTTGTTGCTGTGCAATCCATGGAAAAACACTTTCATGTACTGATTGGAAGAGAAAAAAGAGAGCTTTGGCATCCTTCTTCCTGTCGCTCTTCAACTAGTCTCTTTCTGCTACTGTCAAAGCAGCCAATGTTGTTGCATCTGTAGGTTCAGCATAGCCAGTTTCAACCAGCTCCCATATTCCTTGAGAAGCAAACAATGCTTTCATTGTTATGGACCAATAAATGTGATTTTTCCCATTAAACTGTGGCAGTTGGGAATTTGTCAAACCAATTCCAGCATCTTCCATCTTAACCTGTATAAGTAAAGAAGAGATACTGACTGTATAACAAAACAAGCAAAAAACGTTTTCTGCTGGAGAAAAATCTGCTCAATAAGCTTCTTACAGCTCCTACAGTGAAAAAACAAACTCTGTTTTTTTTTTACTCACTAAGTGCCTAGACTAGCTCTGATACCACTTGTTGGAAATTTTTCAGCTAAAATTTCAAAAAAAAACAAACACAGAGCAGAACAGAACAGAGAACGACGCTCTGTTTCAATACAGGATCTTTACCACACAATTAAAGCTTGTATTAAAAAAAACTGTTGTTTACAAAATAGTCTTCGTCTGAACAGAGGGATTACAACAGGAACGCTTCAGTTCCACAACAAAAGGAATTTTCTCTGCACTATTGTGCGTTTCCTCTTATCTATCTTCTTTGCTCTAACTCTCTGTGTATATATCTACACTGTTGTGTCTACACATATATAGTGCATTAGGGGTCATAACAATCCATCAACCGCTTTAACTCTCTGACAGAGTCTCAGCTGTAATTCTTGAGTCGATTGTATGGAAACCCGTAACTGATAAATGTTGCGGCCGGCTCGAGGCTGGTTCTTTCCTTCTCGGCCATGCTTTTCTTTAATGCTGTTGGTGAGCAGTTATGGCGCAAAGCCAACTTTCTTCCTTGGGAACACAAACAGGTAAAATGCGTAAATGCAATATGGCGGTGACGAGCATTTGATGGGAACAAATATGGGCCGTCGGACCAGCAGATGAGCGGCGGGATCGCATCGCAAAACTTTATTAGGAGAAGAGGTGAGAAATGGGCGATCTGCGATGTGCGATAATATTGCATCGTAGTATCGCAATCACAGAAAACAAAAGTGGAGAGCTTAACGCCCAATGGCTTAAGGTTTGCGATCTGCGATCGCATCGCGTCACGTCGCAATGCGGAGGACAGACGACAGAATTAATGCGATTTGTGATGAGACGTGATTTGCGATTTCTGTTCAACTGTTGCTGCAGTTGGAATTAATTTCCAACAACTTCAATAAAAACCAAAAATACCAATAAACGACCTACTTCTTATTAAAATCAGCATTAAATTGATCAGCATTAGCCTCAAACCCCTGCATTTACCTTTATGATTCGACCAACAATTTCTAGCTGCCCATTTAGATTCTGTGCAGCTCAAGCATCTTCAAGTTTTATAAAACGAGAAAATCACCACAGTCCTCTATGCTCCATGGCTTGAGAATGGGAAACAATTTGTGACCTCTATAACGCTTCCAATATCCAAATCCAAAAGTTGCTTGGGAACAAGCACAGTCAAACATTTTTTGCAATGCTCCATGATTTTCAATACTACCAATCCATCAATCTGAACCGATGTGAGTGGAGCGACCACCTCTTCCATGGCAGCAACTTATGCATCATGATTATGTTCACCAGAGATGAGCAAATGAACTGCACTGCGAGCTGAAGCTCACCCATTTTCTTGCCAATGATCCAACACAACCCATTCTTCACAAGGGTACCAAGCAACGAGATCCATCTGTAGTGTCACTGGATGAGAATGGGCAACCTCCAAAAATCATAGGCACCACCATTCACTAGCTTTATGGCTCCACACGAACTCATATGAAGCAACACCCATAGAGGTCTGCCTATGCATATTGACGGGCCCTCCTCAGCGACCATACTTCAGATCTGCAATCACGCTCGTTGATTACCAACAACTGATCTACCTAATGAGATCCAACGCAATCAGATTTTTCTAAACACACATCCCGACCAAGCTGAACATCACTCCTATTAAGAAAAAGCAGTTCTACAATTCATAGTCACATTTCCTCTCTTCACTACTCCCCATGCCTTATGAGTCGATTTTATAGATCTACAACACTCTTTCCATCTCCATCTACATAGGAACAACAAAAGGACGAGAAAACAAGCAAGGGAAAAACAAAAAAAACACTCATCAAACTCTTTATTTCCCTCGGCCTTGGAGGGGCCAAGGCTCGAGGCCCTTACGGGCTTCGATACCAAGATAAAATTTGATAATGCAAATTATCTTCATTGTTCAATTATGATATCAAATATATAGAAGAAGTGGTGTCTCAAGATAGGGAAATTGTCTTGGACATAGAATGAGTTGGTTGAGAGAATATCTCATCAACACAACAAACTAGGGACATATAAATATAACCACTCCTATAGAATAGGAACAAACTCCCTTACATAGAAAGTCACATCTTAGATAAGTAGGAATTACATTTTCTAACATAAACTATTTATTCATTCAATATGTATGTGTGCACTTACTTTATCGAATAAAGAAACAGAAGTTAATATCTCCACGTTTTTTTTAGGTTTCACTCACCCAAACCTTTTTCTTTTAGATTTAATTTTAAAAAATATTTTAAAATAAAATAAAAATAAAATATTTATAAAATAATTTTATTTTGAAATAAATTATGATTTTTGGGCATGTGGTTTTAATGATAAACCATGATATTGGCTCGTGGTATTGTAACAAAGAGTATTTATAAATTAGATAGTAATAAAGTTTTCTAGTTTATTTTTTGATATAATTTGTATATCATTGGGTAGAGATTCATTGAAATCACAAGTTTCAAAGTGCCCCAAGAGCTTTTTAGGGTTGGGAAATCCATGTATGCAATAAAAAAAACCATTTTAAACAACACAAATCAAGATTTTGCAACAATTTTCTAGAATCTTATTATATTTTAAGTTTATTATAAATATTAGGTTATTATGTGCTTATTAATTAAATTTAAATATGTTTATAGACTCATATTTATACCATTACATCATCATCATACATTTTTTCTTTAGATTAAATTTAAAAATCTTTATAAAATTTAATTAAAATAAAATATTTAAAAAATGTTAAAAGCATTTTTTTTACATTATATCTAACTCTTATACATCTCGTCATACTATATGTAGAGTGCCTCTTGGTACAATAATTGATATTGTATTTACTCATTTAAATTAAAAGAATTAAATTTATATATAAATATAAATTTAAAGAAAGTAAGTTACTATCATAAAGTAAAATTAAAATATGGTTATATATTACGATGATTAAAAATGACGATGGTTTATTAATTTTTAGGAAGGTAAAAAACTATTAGAAGTTATTTGTAAAATATTTTTAGTCTCTCTTAACGAAAAGATTATAGCATTTTGACCACTAATATTAATAGTTTATTACTAACAATGATAACTTTTAATGTTTAATTCTATAAATTATTAATGTATTTTATATTTTAATTGAAAATAATAATTTGTTAGCATTTGATTGATTTAAAAGTTTGTGTGTTTTATTAAATTTCTTGATATGTGTCTCATGTCATCTATAAAATTTGGTCACCCGAGAATTTAAATGTTTGTGTGTTTTATTAACTTTCTTGACATGTGTCTCATGTCATCTATAAAATTTGGCCACCGTGAGAATTTTCAATTTCCATGGCGATCATGGTTGCCATATTGTAATAAAAATTAAACTAAAACTTTCATGGAGACCATAGTTGGCATCTTGTAATGAAAACTAAACTAAAACTAAAACTATATTTAAGTAAATTATAATCATATTACCTAAAACACAATGCAATTAATAATATAACAAAAGTAAAAAATAAAATAAAAAAATAATGCAAACTTAAAAATAATAATATAATAAAATTAAAGCAATAAATAAATCACATTTAAAACTAAACTAAAATAACTACACATCTAAATTATAGTCATATTAATTAGAACTAAAGTAAAAAATCAAATTTTCAGAGTAAATTACAAATTAGAATATAATAATATAAAAGTATATTAGTTAGGAATCAAAATAAAGTTATAAAGTAAACTAAATTATGAAAAAATTTGAAGTAACACAGTTAAACTAAAAATTAAAAGTAATTAAAAAAACTTTTGTAATCTTGGCAAGACTCATTTCATCATGTCCAATATAACATTCCCCAATCCCAGTGGAGAAGTGCATCAGTGACTTCACATCAAGGAATCAAGGAGCGTCTTAGCAAAGCATTCGATCACCATCATGCAAGGACCCGTGGGAAAAAAAGTACACTTCATTTAAAACTTCACATCAAGGAATGAAGGAGTGTCTTAGCAAAGCACTCAATCACCATCTATGCAAAAACCCGTGGGCAAAAAAAACACTTCATTTGAAACTGAACTAAAACTATATTTAAGTGAATTATAACCATATTACCTAAAATTAAATGAAATTAGTAATACAACCAAAGTAAAAAATATATTACATAATTAAATAATTAAAACTACACTACAAATTAAAAATAATAAAATAAGAATGTATTTAAGTAAGAATCAAAATAAAATTATGAAATTAAACTAAACTAAAAATTCAAAGTAATTAAAATAAAATTAAAGTAAAAAATAAACTACATTTAAGACTAAATTAAAACAACTAATGATCTAAGTTATAATCATATTAACTAAAATGGTATGAAATTAAAAATACACTCAAACTTAAAAGAAATAAAAAAAATCATTCTAACTAAATTACAAACTAAAATATAATAATATAAAAGTATATTAATAATACAACGAAACTAAAAAATATAAAAAATCAAGCTGAATTACAAAAAAAATAATATAAAACTATATTATCTAAGAATCAGAATAAAGTTATAAAGTTAAACTAAATTAAATTATTATAAAAATTGAAGTAATAAAACTAAACTAAACTAATTAAAATAAAACTAACAAAATAACTAAACCACATTTAAAACTAAACTAAAACAACTAAAAGTCTAAATTATAATCACATTAATTAAAACTAAATGAAATTAATTATACCCAAACTAAAAAACTAAAGTAAAGAAATCAATCATTCAGAATTTTGGGAACCTTTAAAAAACATTGAGGTTAGATGAACCTCATTGAAGCTGATAACTATTGACCACGTCAAATTTGAACTCAAATTAAGCTTCATCATTACCGAACCCGAACCCTAACTAAAACATATATGACTTAGGACTAAAATACAAGCTAAAATATAATAATATAAAAGCATATTAATTAAAAATCAAATTTAAATTATGAAATTAAATTAAACTAAATTATTATAAAAATTCAAATTAAAATAAAATTAAACTATTTAGTAAACCACACTTAAAATTAAACTAAAATTATATTTAATTAAATTCTAATCATATTGCCTAAACTGAATGAAATTATTAGTACATTTCTATGACGAAGGTACCGAGCTTTATTAATCTAGTTGTTTTTTAGTTTTCTGTGTTTTTTCATATGCGCAATTATCATTTTGTAGCGTTGGCTTTAACTACTTTTTTAGTAAATAAATACATTAAAAAGTGTTCACTCTGAAAATTTGAAAATTAACTTCGTGTAAATTTGAAAATTAATGAGTTGCATAAACTTTTGGTTATAGGGTTGTTAATCTTGAAACTCTATTGTAGAATTATCCTTGCACGTAATTTTCTTTTTACATGTAATTTCTTTTTACTTGACCGTTTATTTCTTTTATATCACATACAATATGAGAAATTTAGTTTGTGAAACATTTCAAACTATAAAATATTTGGTTATATACTATGTATAAATATGTTATCAAACTGGACTCGTCATAATCTTGGAAAAATCTTATTTGTTCGAAATATAATTACAGATATAGCTTAAATTTTTCAGTTAACAATAAATAATTTCCAACATTGTTACATGATAAATTTATGGATAGGATTAATGCAATAGGGTTATAATTTTTTTTAAATAAATTTATTTTTATTATATATATATATATATATATTATAAATATAATATTTATTATAATGTTAAAATATTTTAGTTTTAATGGTTTGGTAAGTAATTTGTTTTCTGTGAAAATATAGGTTAAAGTTTTTTGGAAACATGTTGTAACTAATTTTTTATGTTTATTAAATAATTGTATTTAATGTAATAACAATAATCAATATTTTGTTGTTATTTATCTTTATGCACACAGTGAGGACAATAAAAAAGGTGTCAATTTACTGGTTTTATATAGGGTAGGTGAGTTTCATTCCATTATCACATTAAATACTAGTTCTATATTTTTAAAAATATTTTGTAATTCTGTAAATAAATCCAATTCCAAATAAAACTTTTCTAAGATTAAATTAATTTTGGTGATATTGGCTGAAAAATGATAATGAGTGGATTCAAATATGGTCATAAAAAATATATATATATGCCACCAAAATTATTTAAATTTCATTATTAGAAGTCACTCATAAATACAGACATCAAACAATAATAATTAAGTTGCAAAAATTTGAATTTTGAAAATTTTATTCTTGTATGCTTCAAACACAATGTCTCCTTTTATATAGCTTTAATATAAAATAGCTCAACTATAGATTTTATTTTTTCATTACATTATTTTCAATCAAGCTTGATACAGTGGTTTGTGTTTTCAATCCCCAGTGATTATCTTTTTTATTCGGAATAATATGGGGAATAGTATATGAATCGTTATTTCTAACAAATAATTAAATACTTGAAAATAATAAAAAAATATAATTTATGATATTTAAATATTGCAG
>APFE030425504.1:0-19176 GCA_000404065.3 Pinus taeda
GGAAGCACTTTGGCCCGATGAGGCTACTTGGGAAGAAGATGAAGCCATGCAGAAAGCCTATCCTACATTGTTTACTTAAAGGAAAGAACACCATGGACAGTGTTCCTCTCAAGGGGAGGGAGCTATAACACTCAGTGATACACCATCAATTGTTTTTACCATGTTTTATTTAACATTATTAATTTTATTTTGTCTAGTATGAATTGTTAAAAAAATTAGGTTGAAAAGCGAGAACGGATGTTGTTAAGTATTAATTAAAATATTTTGGATTAGTTTGTAAAAGAACTGGAGAATCAATTAAATTAACCTCTGAAAATAGTTATAAACAATTCTTTTATCCTTTTCCTTCAAAAGGAAAAAAGGCAGAACCTTGGGGGGCTTGGGGGAAAAAGGAGGAAAAACGAAAATGTACTATGATTATTTCTTCTCGAACTAGGGAACTTACCCAGTGGGAAGGAAATTGTGATAACAGTAGTGGGGTACGAGACTTGAGGTTAGACATAGTCCTGACGCACAAGGTACCATACTGTTTATCATTGTCAGAAGTGGAAGAGCTTGGAGGGGGATTCTGGATGTAATTTCAAAATCCGAGGTTGGGTGGAGAGACCTTCCAAAATAAATGATTTATGTGCATAAGTCATGCTCAACATAGCAAAACAGATAAGTAATATTACTATGACAATAATTATTACTAGGAAAGAATAGACTATTTACTATTACAACAAAAAGTAAGTTAGCATGCTAGATTATAGTATTAACATTATTTTGTCACTGAAAAGAGTAGAAAATATTGTCTTTTGATGCATTTCCTTGCTATCATATTTTTACATGTAACCAAAGAATACAAGAAATAACGAACGTATTTACTTACATGGCAATGAGATTTATAGTAAGCATTCTAATGATTAATTATAGTGAACATTATAAGCATTAGCAACAAAGGACTTAGTTGAGAGAATCAATATTCTTTTCTGGTCTTTCTATGTCTAACTATATCATTGGATTTTACACAAGCCTTTGGAAAACATACGCATTATATAAAATATCAGTTCCTGGAAATTACACTGGTATCTTCCTACCTATTTATGATAGAATAAACCTATATAAATCTAGTTGACCAAACCATCCTACGGCTCTAGATTGTAAGTAGTTGACGAGCTAGGGTTATCAGCTTTCGGTCAAATTCTCGAGAGAACTCATGGTGAGCCAGGTACCTAGGCCATGTTAAAAACCATAATCCTCTGATTTATTAAATCGTAAATATACACGAGTAGGACTGAATGAATATATCTATCAACAGGGTAGTGTTATCCATACACATATAATCACAGTAGAATCAATTACAGAATAAACACTTAAATTAGTTCATAAAATTAAGCCTATATAGAAATGAATCCAACTATAAATAAATATCAAAATCCGAGTTACCACGACGTATTAGATACAAACATTTAATATATAATCCTTATGCCAAGAAATGTATAGTAGGATTCTCGTAGAAACCTCATGGAATCAAATAGCTAGTCCAAGCTATCATGTTGGTAATGCAAAGGCCGACGAGTTCAAATTAACTAATTACAATTTCTATCAGAAACAACATTCCGGCCGCAAGGCTTAGAATAATGCTTAATTACACTTCCTAAAAACCCTCTGTCCATGGAAGGCTTGTTCTAAGAAAATGAAATATCAGGAAAGACTTGAATCAAAACCCACCTAGAAAAATGAGGACAGTAAGCTTAATTTAGAGCATTGTTGTTCCCCAAAAGCCCTTATGCCAGAAGCAGAGTTCGAACCATGATATATGTACCTACACAGAGAACACCTGGGATAAGGACCATAATTGAATAACATCTTGGCTACCGATATGAAAACTTACAATAAAATGAATATGTTTACCTGAGTTGGAGTTTAGAATGCCTTGAAGCTGTAGATGAAACCTGTAGGTGCCCAGGGAGCTTTAGTAAAAAGCTGGAGAGTGAATTTTAGTATCAATCCTATGAAAATGGTGGTATACCTATTGCTTCCCTAAGGAGTTGACCCACTCCACCAGAAATTTAGAATCCATCCTATAGTATTTGCACCTGTTCAAGGGCACCATTAAAACCCTCATTAGTCCTCCATAAAATTCATAACGAGATACACATAGAATCATAGCAGAGGAAACTTTAATCGAAAGGTTCTAAGTTATCAGTTACAAGGGTTTGCATATACCTGTAGTTTGAGGACACAAGTATGGAAAAACAATGAATCAGGTCACCAGTCTTTCCTTCTCGTCGTAGGGCGAAAACACCAAACCAAATCACATCCAAATGAACTTGTCATCACCGAGAAAGGAATTAACATACTTCATCAACCCTAAAGCATAGAGACCATAGATCTGTCTAGATCCAACAGTGGGTTGAGTGCCATATGCAATGGTTCAAGACCCTTCCAAAAGGTTAGAGTTAAAATCATTAATGTCAGACTGTGTGGCTAGCGAGGAGAGGGATGGTGGTGACAGGAAAGGGCGTCGGGGCTATCCCACCTTAATGAGGAGAGGCCATCCCGAGGTAAGCCTGCTCGGGCAATGTTCATGGAGGTTACAACGATGCAGATTATGTGGAGATCCAGCAAGGAGTTACAACAGATCCACAAAATTATCGAATATCATATATAACATTGCATGCAATTTAAATGTGAAATATAAACCTTTAATAAATCCTATGAATATGTTTGGGATTTTGACATAGAGATGAGTCATTTAATAATTACACCAAATGAATAGTTTACATTATCAGTCTTGAAAAAAAATTTGGGTTAAATATGTTACATTAATCATTGTTATTTAATTATGTTTAAATGAAAAGTATTTATATTAATATTAATTTTGATAACGAAAAAAGCCATAAAACAAGGATAATGTTTTGTTTTTGATATAGTAGAATAGAGTATATGTTGATGACCAATGAATCATTTTCATATAGAAGCATAGGATGTACCAATTAATATATATGGGTAAATGTGCAAAAGTTATTTTTGTTATAATAGAGTAGGTTAGGTGTATATGACTAATATATCTATTACAAATACAAATATAGAAAGTGTCAAATTAGGAGAATAATAGGTAGCTAGGTGAAAAAGTTATTTCATAGGAATATAATTTTTAATGTGGTCGCTTGATGAGTGGTATATTACTGGTTTAGAGTCATCTTAACTTGGGATCAACCAAGAGGGATCGAATCTGTTTTCACTTTAAAAGAGGTTTCTATTAAAAGGTGATCAGACATCTTTTCACTTTAAAAGAGGTTTGCATCTTAATAGATTTGATCGTTATCGACACTTGGTAGATCCATAGTTAAGATAGATCTAGATTGGCTTAATTACTAATTAATTAGTAATATACATATAAATTTATTTTCACCAAATTATTATAATCGCATAACAGCATTTCTACCATACTGGAATGGAGAGCACATCTTGGTGTGATAAGAAAAAAATTAAATAGCATTTTTTTTTAAAATACTATCTTTTTTTATATATTGAGATACAATTTAGAAAATAAAATTTTTATATTTTTTAATTTATAAATTTATAAATATTGTAATTAATGAAAACAAAACATTGTTAATGAATAAAATATAATTCCTTTCTTATTATAGTTTTTTTAGAAATAACTATATGGAACCATTTTTATTAATTAAAACAAAAACAAATGAATACAATAGGTTATAATATTATTTCAGTTGAATCCAGTTCTGCGTTACTTGCTTCTTAATTATTATAAATTTAAATTAATTTAAGATTTTTTATCAAGCACTACACACACACACACACAACACACACACACACAACCACAACACACACACACTTTATACAATGAAATATAGGAGAGTTGTGTTGTTAAAGGTTAGATATTATTACTTGAAAAATAATTAAAGAACACGTATTTTAAAAATAAATTAATTAAAATGACTTTTAATATGTTAAAGTATGTGATCAAATATTATGTAAAATATAAAGTCCA
Source organism: Pinus taeda (assembly GCA_000404065.3). Lineage (NCBI taxonomy): Eukaryota > Viridiplantae > Streptophyta > Pinopsida > Pinales > Pinaceae > Pinus > Pinus taeda. The sequence goes on from APFE030425504.1 coordinate 4,004, forward strand.
AGATTTAATCCTTCGATATGTTATTTTTGGGATATTACTATTTGGCTTGGAAATAATGCTTACATTAGCAAATAAACCAGATTAGTTTGTTGGCTATTGAGTTTTGCTAAGATATTTTCTTAACAAGAAATTCATCGCTTGGAATTGGTTGGATCTCATAATCACTATTTATGTGGCTTGTAATTTGTCTTTGATGGAAATATACTAATAGTTTTCTGAGCATAATGTCTTCTCCTTCAAATTATTTTTTGGTATCAGAGCCTCTATGGGCTTGACTCGGTCTAGGAAAGGCCCAGGAGGATGGGAAAATCTTGAGGATTAAATTAATATTTTGTAAATAATTAGTTATCCTGAGTGTTTGTTTTGCTATTATTTCAGTATTGAAATTTAATATTGCTTGTATTGTCTCCCTACAGAGTGTTTGGAAGGAGTGACCAGAGCAGAAGCAACCACTAAGTGTTCATGACAGATTTGTATTCCTTTGTGTGTGTGAATCCAACATTCTACAACAAGCATCTGCTGTGTTAAATCTGTGGTTATCCAGTTCGGTAGGTTTTCCAATGTAGTTTGTTTCCTTCCCAAGGAGACGTGAAAATTAAATGCTGTGAAAAATTGTTGTTTGCTATGAGTGGAAAAGCGCAACAACTTTATTTTAGGTTGTGTCCTCACTTCCCCATAGAACAACACCTTTTGACACTTGCAATTCTTGAAGGTAGGATCTGATGTTGTTATCACTTCTCTAAGACTTTATATCTTCAAAATTGTGAAGAGTGCTCTCCATTCACGGATGTGCAATCATGGCATAAAGTGCAAAACTAATGCTTTCACTAGCCTGAGAGGCCTTTTCTCTATGGCTAACTACATTTTAAAATCATGTAAGCCACCATTAGAATGTATGCCACTATGATTCCTTTGAAGTTAGATAGAATATGTCCACGTTCTCTGGAATTATCAACAGAAGATCAGACAAGAGGTTTCTCTATGTCCATCATTTGCGATAGGGAAGTACAACATCACTGGAGGCATTTAGATCAAAGTGTCGGTAGACCTTATTACAAATATTTTGAAGGATGAGAGGTTAAACTTCAATGTGTATTGTCGTGAAATGGTCATCAATTTTGCAGATGATAAGCAACATTGAATATGTCATCTGAAGCTTTTCTATCGAACATAGAAACAATACAAAAGGGCAGACATATTGTATGGATCATGAGATCATCCAAAACCTTTGGAAGGAAACTGAGCTTCATATAGGAGAAATTTGACTCAGCTAAATTGTAATAGATCTGCCTAGGTGTTTGTTCAATGTGATTGATGCTTAAGGGCCACAAGGATATAAATTTGTTTATTAAACAAACAATGCAGAGAAAAAAATTGATTTGTCCAATGGTTGTGTTGATCTATGTAGGAGGCATGTATTTTAGTCATTAATTAATAGTATATGTTATATTTATTTTTCTGGGTAAAACTATATGAAGAACCAATTAATGAACATAATAATATAATTAAACTTGTGGTTCTCAATGTTTTTCGATGCTGACAAAATGCATCATTAGATTAATTGTTTGAATCTATTATATGCTGATGCATCTCATTGTGCTTCAGGTGTTAAGAGCATCAGTCATGGTTATGTTACGAGATCCATGTGTGTGGAAAGGTCAATTGCATAATTTACTTCCAGATAGAGTCAAGTATCGAATTTTCCTCCAGGAGATCAAGAAGCATTAATTATACAAAGTTTGTTGAAGATGGTTAGAGGCAGTTATGTCTCAAATGAGTTGAGTGGGAAGCACGAATATTGTGGTGGTAAAAAGAGCATTGTTCGAGAGACTTCAAAGTCGAGTATGTGTGAAAGAATACTAGTCACACAAATGTGACATGTGATTTGCAATTTGTGATTGTTAATATTTCTAATGATGTAATGTAAGCATTAAATGAGGAACTTGGAAATAATGCTTACATTAGTATATAACCAAGATTGGTTTGTTGAAATATTTTCTCAACAAAAAAATATTTGGTTTAGAATCTCTTCTCATAAACACTATTTATATGGATTGTAATTTATCTTTAAAGAAAATATATAAATAATTTTGTGTGCACAATATCTTCTCATTCAAATTTCTTTTGTTGGAGTCCACATTAACATCATTCCATGTTTATCAATCCAAAAAGGTAGAATAAATTTGACAATAAATTCCTCATGAATACTATATCAATGAAACATGATTTTTCTTTATTTTAAATCTTAACTAAGATTAAGGTGGTTGTTTCCGATTTACATGGCAGGTCTGGCTTTATGATTTGGGATAGTCTCATTAGAAAACCTAAATTGTTTTTTTTTTTTTTTACTTTATGCATTTACGACACAATACGATATTTCTATCTTCTCCCAACATGCTTTCCTCGTTATTACATGGAAGTCTTTCAACGAGAACGACATTCAATCATCAAAATTTCAAAATAAAAATGTGGTCCAATACATTTATTTGTAGAGATACTCTAATATAAACATGGTCTCCCGCTTGGAATTCGCGAAGCTTTGCTTCGAATCATCAAAATTCTTTTGCCTGTCTTGAGCGGTTTTCAACTTCGCTCTTACTTTTTTCACCATTCCCTCCATTTCCTCGAACACATCGGGTCCTAACATCAACTTGTCTTCTCGTCCGCTCCAACTTAGCGGTTTTCTACATTTTCTATCATACAACACTCCAAAAGGGCTCATATTTAATGATGTATGGTACCCATTGTTATACGGAAATTCTACCAAGTGCAAGTAGTCCTCCCATTTTGATGGTTGTTGCATTACATAAGTTCGTAACATATCTTCAACTACTTGATTCACTCGCTCCATTTATCCTTCTGTTTGAGGATGGTAGGTGGTGCTAAACTGTAGCTGAGTACTCAATCCTTCAAAAAGAGCCTTCCAAAAGGCAGATGCGAATTTGACATCATGGTCGGAGATAATCATCTTGGGGATCCCTTGCAATTTAAAAATATTTTGCGTAAAAATATTAGCAATCCGCACTGCTTTATAGGTCAACTAAACTGGTATGAAATGGGCAAATTTTGTCAGTTTATCTACCACCACCATAATGGAGTCATTTTTCTTCCTGGACTTTGGTATTCTGGTAATGAAATCGATGGATATGGTTTCCCATTTCCATTACAGAATCAACAGAGGTTGAAGTAATCTTGTTGGGTGTTGTTGCTCAACTTTTATTTTCTGACACTCCAGGCATCTGGATAAGTATTTAGTTACTTCCTTCTTCATACCAGGCTAGAAAAATTCTTTTCTTAAAGTAGAAATCATTTTCTGGTATCCTGGGTGACCCACATTAGGAATCTTATGAAATTCATCCAAGATTAAATTCTTAAGATATCTTTGGTTAGGTACATAGAGCCTTTTTTTATAAACGAAAAATTCATCAGAATTTACCTCATATCCTGGTTGTTGTTCATGGTTGTTAAAAATCTCTACATGCTGCCATATTTGTTTGTATGCTAAATCTTGCATAGCGCATTCACGGATCTGCTCATAAAAAATTGTTCGAGATTCACTCAAAGAAATCTCAAATAAAAAATGGAGCTTGTGGCTCAAGGCGTCTAGAATACAGTTTTCTTTACCCTTTAAACATTTTATTTCAAAATAAAATTCACTTAGGAAGTCTACCCATCAATATTGTCTTGCATTTAAGGTGGGCTTCCTGAAATAGTTTGTTAGACTATGATCGTCAGTCATTAGTAGGAATTGCTTACCGATTAAAAATGTCACCACGTCCTTAAGGTGTGAATCACTGTTGTTAGTTTCAAATCATAAACCGAATACTTTTGTTCGTATTCTTTAAGATTTCTTAACTCATAAGCCACCACCCTTCCTTGTTGCATTAGTATGCTGCCAACACCCTCCTTGCTAGCATCCATACAAACTACATATTCTTTATTGGGATCGACAATGCTCAAAATGGGTGTGGTCGTTAGTAGATGTTTGAGCTGATCAAAGCTCTACTGACAGTCGGGGGTCCATCTAAAACCTTTCCCTTTCTTCTGAAGAGAGGTAATAGGATAAGCCAATCTAGAGAAGCCTTCCACAAAACGTCTATAATATCCTGCTAGACCTATAAAGGATCTTATGTCAGCTACATCTTTAGGTACTAGCCATTCCATGATGGTTCTTACTTTCTTTGTGTCTACCGCTATTCCATCCTTGGTGATGACGTGTCCCAAGTACTGGATTTTCTTCTTAAATAAGTCACACTTGTTGTAGTTTGCATACAGCTGGAGTTCTCTTAGGACTTGAAGAACAATAAAAAGGTGCTCCTTATGTTATTTTATGCTCTGAGAGTATATCAATATGTCATCTATAAATATTAATACGAACTTGTCTAAGTATTGATGAAAAATATTGTTCATGAGAAACATGAATGTTTATGGGGCATTAGTTAATACAAAAGGCAAAACTATGAACTCGTAATGTCCGTAACGAGTCCTGAAAGTTGTCTTTTCTATATCCTCCTCTTTGATACGGATTTGATGATATGAAGAGTGGAGGTCAATTTTTGAGAAAACAATTGCTCCCTTGACTTGGTGAACAACTCATCAATATGGGGTAGAGGGTATTTATTCTTAATGGTTAGCTTGTTTAACTTATGGCAATCGATGCGCATATGCAGGGTTCCATCTTTTTTCTTAACAAACAGAACTGGGGCTCCCCGCGGGGACACACTTGGTCGGATATACTTTTTATCTTGTAGCTCTTGTAGCTGCATTTTTAATTTAGTCAGCTACGGAATACTCATGTGGTAGAGGGCTCGGGAGATTGGAGCAGCTCCCAGGATTAACTCAATGGTAAAGTTGATGTCTCTTTTCGGGGGTAGACCTAGGATTCCCTCAGGAAATATATCTGGGAATTTTTGTACCACTGGTAAATTTTCAAAAGACTCAGAATTATCCTTGGAATTAGTGATTCCTACTTGTATCACATAAATCTAGCACCACTTTCTGATGCATTTTTCTAACTAGGAAGCTATAATAGGTCTTATATACAGAGGTTTTTGAATACCTTGCATTTCTTATCTTTCGTCCTTTCTCATCCTCATAATTGATGGTCCCTTAAGTTTATATTAGAAGACCAGTTCTTTCCAACTAGGCCATGCCTATAAGAATATCATAGGACCCTAATGGCAATATGTTAAGCCCTGCCATAATATATTGGTTAGCTATCAATAAAGGGAAATTATTTATTTTAGCAAAAACTCTTATTTTGTCCCCTTTGGCTAGTTTTACAAACAAGGATTTTTAAATTTAACAATCTATAATGCACATTGTTCCACAGCCTTGGGGATGATATGAGTTAAGGTAGCCTTAGGATCATTTAAAATGGAAACAGGTGGTCGAAACTTTTACCTTCAAATTCAACCATGGTTCGCTGAAACTCTGCTTGATGGTATTGAAGGGTAACATTAATCTTAGGAATTCTTATTGCTACTTCCCCCACTGTATATGCTTCTTGTATCTTTGAAATTTGATCAGATCCTCTACATTGTGGGTATTTTTTGACATAATGAGTGCCTCTGCATCCCGAACATTTTACAACTGGTCTATTAGTTGTTTCTGCTTCAATTCTGTCATCTTGTTCATTCACTTTGGTTTCACTTGGTACTTTAAATCAAGGCCGATTCTTATTCGCATTTCTATTGGCTTGTCATTTAAATACTCCTTTGTTTCATGGACCTTTATATCCCTTGTAATTGGAAACAAATTTACTCCCCTTTTTGTCAGTCCACCTTTTGCTTGGGTCACCATTTGGTTTGTTTTGCTGGTAACAAATGCAATATTTATGAATGACCTCATCCATGGTTTTTGGATTTTCAAACTACAGCCATTCTTTCATGAACAACAAAAGAATTCTGATAAACCACTGCACCTTTGCTTTTTCCTCGCGTATGTAAGGAACATACCGAAGTAATGATGTAAATTTGGTTATAAATTCATCTATGGCCATTTGGCCTAATCAGAGATCGTGAAGTGCCTTTGCCTTCTCGTGGTAAAAACACTCTGTTAGATATTTTTCCTTAGAATATCTTTGAAACTTTTCCCAGGTTATACTTTCTTCCCTAACTTCGTGTACTATATTTAAATCCTCCCACCATATCGTAGCTTTTGCCTCTAACTAGAAGATGGCCAAGTGGGCCTTCAAATTATGGTTGTATTCGTACAACTAGAAATATTTATTCATGTTGATGAGCCATGCATCCACCACTTCTTCCTATTCCCCATCAAATAGAGGAGGCTTAATTTTCCGGAACTCTCCTTGAAGTTCCGCTTTATGTCTTTTCAGTATATTGTGATTGGACAAATTACCTGATTCTTCTTCGTTATTTTCTTCTCCCCCCTCTGTCTCCACATTTTCAGTCTGAAATTCTTGCTCCCTTGTCATATTCTCATGTTCTCGGCTGGGAACTTACGACTGATCATTCCATCTATCTTATAGAATCTTCATGATTTTCTCTTAATCCTGCATCAAACCCTCAGTGTCTTCTTGCAATCGATCCATTTCATACTTTAATTCTTGCACTGTTACCATAATATCTGAATTGGTATTTCTTGGTTCATCACCCATCTTCACCCACACTTCAGGGTTTCCCTCTTGAAATGTTGCTGGTGTGGTTCCTATTAAGTACCTATGAGGTAGACTTCCAGCTCTCCTCATGCTATCAGCTTCCATCTTCCTACGTGCATATCATAGAGTATTGTTATTACTTAATTCCATAGGTCCCAGTTTACCAACCTGAGTCCACTTTGATACCATACGTAACACATCTTTAAAAGATAAAATACCATTAAAAAAATTTACTTTACCGAACTTTATTATAACATGGATAAAGAGTTTATTACGCCCGAAATATATATTTAGTTATTTGAATTGTCAATAATTTACATAGTGATTATTATACAAGAATCAAATACTTATCATAACATTAATTTTGAACCTGAGAGGGTCATTGTACAGATATTTAAATTGTACATTGCAATAATCTGTCGATTTAATAAAGTGACACTTTTCTTGCCACATGAGATTCAGGAATTGAAATTTTCGTGGCTTACATGTCTAGATGATTAATGTCTCTAGTTGTCACGTTGAGTTACTCCTGTGCATCCTTGTCACCTTAATGACCATGGTTTCATTGACCTGGGTGACTCTGCTCACTTGCGACTGCTTTTATGGTGGTACTATTACAACTTCTTCTCGGGATTTCCTCCTAGATCGATGGTCTCTATGCAGATCTGAAATTGAATGGTGGAGATGAAACATCCAAACCATTTTCCTTTGGGTAGAGGGTTAATGTTGTTAATTTCTCTATTGTTAGCCATGGTAATTGTGCTTGTTGTGGGAGCTAGCCTCCTTCTCCTCTGTTCCTCCATACAAACCAGATCTCTGGTGCATTTTTGTGGAGTTGAATGTTTGTACAGGTATCAGACAATCTATTACATGCTTTTGGTTATGGGCCTAAACATAAATGATTTTAATGTACACAGGGAGGTATTAACAATTGTTTTAATGAATTTCTTAACAGGCTCAGCCTCATGAACCTGCCATCAACCAATAGAAGGCCTCCTGAGTCTAGCCTAGCCAAGGAAGGACCTATCGCTTCCATCTATTCCATTGTTATATGTATCAGTTTAGATGTAGGGCTTAGGGGATTCTCATTCCTGTCTGTGGTTAGTGTTGTAGGTTCAGGAGGCATAGGTGGCAGTGTCCATATGGAGCTCTCTCCTTGTTCCTATCTCACGGAAGTCTCCAGGTAAAATTCCTTAAGGGTCATGCTCACTATATGGAGGATTCATCCTATTTTGTTTTAAGTTTTGGAGAAGTCAAAAGACATGACTATTGTTCCAATTTCTTTCTTGGCCTTCTTGGTTTTTAATTATAATTTATTTTGCATGGCCTCTTTAGCCCTTGGTGTGAATTTATAAAGGACCGTAGTGGGCTCTGGTCGTCTGAGTAACATTGTTTGTTAAAAGGGTTTTGAACAAGAATATTTTGAACAAAATGGTTTTTAATGAGGATTCTAACTCTACAAAATCGTAGAATCTGTGTGGCAGTTTTCTTATAAACATTCGGATTTAATGCAATTTATCTCATTGTTTCATTATTCTTGATCTTAAGTTTATTCTAAGACTATGAGGGACACGAATTCCTCTGTATTGTTTCTTTATGAACTAATTATGTTTTGATTGAGCCGTGTGTAACTTATCAAGCCCTTGTCTGGGTTATATAATGCATTTGTTGCTAAAGTGGAAGCAAGGGAGTTTTTCTCTTCTTGTCCGACATTCTTCTAGATTCATGGATTTTCCCTTCGCATTTGTTTTAATACTATAGAGTTACATCTTTTATGCTAATTTAAAGAAATTTGTTTGCCATATTGGTAGATATGACTGTTATCTTTCATTTTTCTAGAATTACAGAACAAATCTCTATTTAGTTAATTACATTTCTCTTGCCCCTTTAAGTTTGTGTTTTCATATTATATATGACACTGTGAGGCTTAACCTGATGTTGTAGTTTTATTGGTTTGCGGTATTTATATTATTCATTATATATTTTATTTTATATCCTAGAGTTGATAATACAGAAATGGTTAGTTTTGTGATAATCTGACATTGGACAGGTAAGCACGGGGAGCGAAGGAATGGAACTGGTAAGAACTAGGGTTTCAAGAATATTCAGGAGTTGAACACCATGGAGGGGCACAAAGGGAGGATCTCCACTTCCTCCTACAGGCAAGTAGTAGCCAGTCAAGGTAAGAAACCATTGGAGACTAGTAGAAGTATTTTAGGAGAATGGGAAAGGAACGTTGATGAGGTGCGGGACTTGACCAATTCAAGGGAGGACAACAGTTTAAAAGGAAATGAGGAAGAGGACGAAAAACAAGAAACATAAATCAAAACGCAAAAGGGCCCATGTAAGCCTAAGGCTGAGGTCACACCTAGAGTAGTTTTAAATGATCCTGCACTAGAGGCACACAGGGATCACATGTAGACCTACCCTATTATTTGTAAATTCATGGGATTATGGCCCACTGAGAAGGTGCTGCAAGCATGGATTAAATACCATTGGAAACCTAAGGAGACATACACCTACATCTTGGATCAAAAGGTTTCTTCACGGTAGCCTTCACAGATATAGAGGACAAAGATAGGGTGTTTGAAGGAGGGCCCTACTTCTATGTAGCTACAAGTCTTTATATGCAGCATTGGATGATGAATTTCATACCGGAATGGCAGACTTTCACTTCAGTCTCGGTCTAGGTAAGAATTTATTCCCTACCTCTAGATTGCTGGCAAACTGAATCTTTATCTACAATAGGAAATAAACTAGGGTTTTTTGTCAAAAATTCTGAGGCTATCAGAAGGGGAAAATACACTTCCTTCGGCTGAATATGTGTGGAGATGGATCTCTCTGGGGCTCTACCAAATGAGGTCATCGTGGAAGTTTTTGATGAAGAATGGTTGCAAACCGTGGATTATGAACATATTCCTTTTAGATGTTGGAGGTGCCATGAACATGGACACCTATTTAGAGATTGCCCTCTTAGTAAAATAGAGACCAAAAGTAAAGCTACCACAGTGAAAGATAATGAAATCTTTCACAAAATGGGGTATAGAGGAAAGGGGCGTAAGAAGGGGCCCAAGAAAAATCAAACAGAGGGGCAACAGGCCGGTCAGAACAGGTTCTAAGTATTAGAAGAAGAGGAAGAGGCAAAAAAATTAGATCAGGAAATGGAGGAAAGGCAAGGAGAGAAAGATAAAGAGGAAAATAGTGTGAAAACCCAGGATACTTATAGAAAAATAGGGACTATCTTGAACAATGAGGAACTAGAAAGGCACCAAGAAATGACCCCGAGTGAGATGGAAATAGAGGATCAAGAACTACAGGATATTCTTGACAGAGAACACCTAGATTTGGAAAGCTTCTTGAAATAGCGAACCATGGGAGGGGTTGACTCATTACCTCAAGAAGAGTTTAACAGAGTGCAAGAGTTGTTCCTATGGAGAACCCAGACTAATGAGCTGGAAGGACAAAGAAACAGAGAAAGGCAGGGCAACGAAGGGGTGAAAATTATGAAAACCACACTAGGAATAGCTCCCAAGAATCCAAGAAGGAAAAGGGGCAGGAAAAAACTAAATGAGTTATTGATGGAATGTGGAAAACTAATGAGATATTCAGGTAAGATGAAAGATCTAACTAGCTATTCCTTTACAAATCTTTCATAATGAAGCTAACATCTTGGAATATCAGAGGTCTAGAAAGTAAAAGGAAACAAAAGGTTACTCAACAATAGAATGAAACAAGAAGCTCCAGACATGATATTTATCCAGGAAACTAAATGTTCCATTCAAAAAATAAAGGAGATACACAGAAGATGGCTCAATAAATATGATTTTCTAAAAGTCAAAGCAGACAAAACAACAAGAGGTATCCTTACTCTTTAGAACCCCCAAAATATTGGCATAATAGATGTTGAGGCATCTAGGAATGATTTATCAGTGGTTACTCAGCTTGTTGGAGATAGGGAGATGTATTTAATTACAAATGTTTATGGGCTTCAAAGACCTGATGATAAACTCGGGCTTTTAGATTCTCTTGGGGAAGTAAGAGATAGACATGCAGAAATACCATGGATAATGGGAGGGGACTTTAAAATGATCAAATCCATTATAGAGAAAAAGGGTGGGACCAGAAATTTAGGCAAAGACTCTATAGAAGTTCAAAATTTTCTTGACAACATGAAGCTAATGGACACAGATATGAGTAATGTCCTCTTTACATGGAACCATAAGAGAGGACAAGAGTCTCAAGTAGCCTCAAAGATAGACAGATTCCTTATCTCACAGGACCCCATGCTCATAGGCATGGATATGATGGTAGGAATCCCCCCCTTCGGTGGCTCAGACCATTGGCCTATCCAACTTGAGGTTCAGGGCATTGGCACCCCCAAGAATAGACCTTTTAGATTTGAGAATATCTGGCTCACCCACCCAGATTTTATCAGCAACATTGCTAAATGGTGGATAGAGGATCTATAGATTCAAGGTACGAGAATGTTTCTACTACACAAACGACTGAAACATATCAAGCTCCAACTCAAAGATTGGAACAAGAATGAGTTTGGAAATATTTTTGAAGTGAGAAAAGTTGTTGAAGGTAAAATGTAGGAACTCAGTCAAGCCCTTATCACGGATGGCTTTGATAGGGCAAGGAACGATCAAGCCACCAAGCTTCATCGGGACTGGGAGAATCTATGTAAATAAGAGGAGATATTTTGGAGACAAAAATCAAGGGTTCAATGGCTAAAAGAAGGGGAGAGAAACACAAGGTTTTTCCACAGATCCACTATGGAGAGCAGGTCGCATAATAGGATCTCAACGATCAAGGACTTTGAAGGGCAATTACTCAATACCCATAAAGACATAAAAGTTGTGTTGGTTCAACACTTTCGATGTATCGCAGAGGAGACCATCTTAGATAGAGATAATTTTATCAAGGACTTCATGAAGAACTTTCCTATGTTAGTAACAAGGGAAGATAATTACAATCTCAATAGGCCGGTGAATGAAGATGAGGTTAGTGAGGCTATCAAAGAAATGCATAATGGAAAATCGCCTAGCCCTGATGGTTTCAATGTCAATTTCTTTAAAGCTTGATGGAACATTGTCAAGCAAGATATTATGGATGTCGTGGAGGACTCCAGAATGAGTAGAACCATTCTAAAGGTTCTGAATACATCTTTCATCTCTCTAATTTCCAAATAGGACAATTCTCTGACTCCAAATAGATTTAGACCCATAGCCTTGTGTAATGTGGTGTACAAGATAATATCCAAAGTAATTGCCAATAGACTCAAACTCCTTCTCCCCATTGTCATTTCTGTGGAGAAAATAGGTTATGTGGAGGGCAGTCAAATTCTAAATAACATCATCCAAGTAGATGAGGTGGTGCATTCATTGTTAAGTAATAAGAAGGCGAGAATGATTATGCAACTAGACATAGCCAAGGCTTATGATAAGTTGAATTGGAACTACATCAGGAAGGTCCTTCTATCGTTCAGATTTGACCACAATTGGGTCAGGTGGGTCATGGCCCTGGTGACCTCTTCTAGTTTTTCAATTATGGTTAATGGTTCTCAATCTAAAACTTTTAAACCTTCAAGAGGCCTCAGGTAGGGATATCCTCTCTCGCCCTTTATCTTTCTCCTCATGATGGACGGACTTTGTCGATCTATCAAGCATGCTAAACAAGTGGATACTATCTAGGGGCTCAGACTCTCTAAGGCTGGATAGGCTTTGACCCATTAGCAATTTGTAGACGACAATATGCTTCAGGGCATCCCCACGGTCAAATAGGCACTATCATATAAACAAATCCTAAGTGACTTTGCCATGGAAGCTAGTACAATGGTAAGCCTCTCCAAATCTAATATTTTCTTCTTTAATACTAATATTGCTATTCAGCAGAATATCTCTAGAATTCTGGGCATCCAAAGAGAGGTGCTACCTTCCAAATACTTGGGAGTTCCACTAACTGATAAACCTCTACATAAGAGTATCTGGAAGCCAATGATGAACAAGATCTAGGACAAGGCCAGGAAATGGACCATTAGATCTTTGAATTTGGTAGGTCGACTGGTGCTTACAAAAGTTGTTCTTAATCCATCCCCACCTTCATGCTTTCAGCCCTTCCAACTCCAAAAGGAGTATTTCATCAATTTCGAATCATTCAAAGAGACTTTCTTTGGAGTAAGGGGGTGGAGAAAAAGAAATGGGCCTCGGTAGCCTGGGATACTATTTGCAGACCTAAAAACCATGAGGTCTTGGTCTGGATGACCCAGAAGTGCTAAACAAAGTTTTAGGGGCTAAACTATGGTGAAGATGGGTAAAAGATCCAAAGGCACAATGGGCTCATATTTGGAAGGATAAATATTCTAGTAATTGGCAAAACAGTAACCTTATAAGGATGTCTGGCATCATAAAAGGCTCTACATCTAGAATAAAGTGTGGGAGAATAGAAGCATAGTTCAAAAGAATAGTTTTTGGAAAATCAAAGTAGGAGATCTAGCTTTGTTTTGGGAGGATAAATGGAAACAAGAACCTATACTGCTAAGAGAGGACTTTGCGAAACTCAGGAATGATACTGACACAAAAGGACTACTTAGGGTAAAATATCTGTTTGATCAAACTAGTAGTGAAGGAAAATGGTATGCCTAGAAGAATATGGAGTTCAGGGATGATAGCCCATTGAAAGTAAAAGCTGATGCACTTCTAGCAATGTTGGACCAAAGGAAAATACTGATTTCAGAGGATCATGACCAACTTAGATGGGGCAATAATAATGAAGGCACCTTTAATCTTAAGGAGGCAAAGTGCTAAGTCCTAGAGCTTGATTCTAATGAACATGATAGGGTTTGGAAAAACCTATGGAGACATCAAGGATGGATGAAAACCAAACTTTTCATTTGGCTGGTACATCATAAGAAAATTCTTACTTGGGAGAACATTAGGAAGGGGGGTGTTCTGGGACCTTCTAGATGCCAGCTTCGTGAGTCTCAAGAGAAAATGATGGAGCACCTACTCAACTCCTGCATATTCACCTCCAACTTGTGGGATGCTTTTGCCTTCATTTTCATAACGACAAATAGGGATAGAGGGAGCATCACCAATACCCTTAATAACTGGAGAGGAAAATTTTCTAATTATGAAATAATCAGTAAAGCTTGGGCTTTAACTCCAAGCTTCATAATATGGAATGTATTGAAGGAAAGGAACAACATAATCTTCAAACATAAAAAAAGTTCCTACCAGATCATCATGACTCATATCTTAAGTTAGATCAAGGAGATAGTGGGAACTTTATTGCAGATTCAACCAAATAATCCCCCTTGAGATGATGATTTGTAGATACTTCTTTAGTTGGGTATGCAGGGGCTTATTCCATATGGCATGGATGGGAAGGTAAAGAAACTAGCCACTGAAAAAGACTTCTGGCATCCTCGCCCTTATGGTTTTATGAAATTCAACATAGATGGAGCCTCAAAAGGCAATCCAGGTACTGATAGTTATGGTGGGGTGTTAAGGGATGAAAATGGATGCATCCATTTTATTTTTTATTGCCATCTGGGAAGGGCCACAAATAATATGGTGGAGCTAATATAACTAGAAAAAAGTTTAGATATCCTTAAGTAGGACAATCTTCAGAACATCATCATTGAAGATGACTCTAAGCTAATCATCAATTTGGTCAAGAGAATTTGTTGTGGTCAGGCACCAGAAAAGGTCTCAAGACACTGGACTCTGCTTTAGGTCTTCCAAAGGATACAGTTCCACCTTCTGCACTTGAGAACAATAAGCTTTGCTCATGTGTGAAGGATGACCAATAAATTGGTGGACATTCTAGCTAATAAAGGGGCTCTCTCCACTGAAATTAGTGTCAAGTTCAGATGGCAAGAGATGCCATAGGGTAGTTTGAGGGAGGATTGTCTCAATCTGGCAGAGGAGGACCAATCGCTCTATCGAAACAAAGTAGGTCATCAACGGCAGAGACTGGGTCTAGGTGATATGGATCCTATATGAAGTGTTGTTTTAGAGGTGTTTTAGCAATAGGGATGCAGGTCTTTGCCAACTTTCTTAGCCCAGGAAAGACCGATCACAGGGGTCTTAGATGGAAATGGCTTGGCAACCACTGATTCTTGGATGCTCAGATGGCGAATATCAAGGGTGGTGAGAAGAGTTCCTTCTTCCTGAGGATGAAGCAAATGAGGTGTAGAGGTGAATTGAAGGACCATAGTCTCGGCTCTCTCGGCCAAAATGAAACCCTATGAATTACTACCTATGGTTTCAATACTGGTCGAGGGGTGATTTATGGTATATTGCACATCCTTAAAGCCGGGAGCAGTTTTTTCTGTGGTGAGAGTGATTCCACTCACCACTCTACACGTGGCCAATGCAGGAGAGAGAATAGTACCCTCATAGGGTAGTAATTCTCTGAGCTTTTTAATCATGTGATGTGATCCTCCACCATTGGATCGGGCAAGCGTAATCAACGACTATGATACGTCATGCTTGTTGGTGGGTCTGGGCGAGGCATTACTACCCGTGGTGTCAATACCGGTTGTGGG
>APFE030425509.1:0-11026 GCA_000404065.3 Pinus taeda
CCTTTGAGGTTTTGACATGAAGAGCAGAGGTATGGGGCTTGACAAAGAGGACAATGTGGCTATTGATGAGGCCACATACTGCAGATAGTCAGGGTGACAAAATTCAGTGTAACAGGTACATGAGAAGAAAAGGTGTTCACCCTCCGTGTTTTCAAGAAAAATAAATGACAGATTGAATGGATTTTCTGAGGAAGATGTGTCCTCTTCGCACTGTAATGACAAACTGACATCTGAGGTGTCCTATGAATGATCGGAAGTAGAAGCATACTAAAATGAGTTTTCACAGGGAAAATCAATAGTGGCAGAATCACAAGGGATCTTAGGATGAAGCGGATGAGGCACGGTCGATAGGGAGTCACCCTTTAACGTGGGATCTTCTTTAGATTTCCGCACACACTCATCATGAATGATGGCACAGGTTGGTTGCATAACACCAACTCCGTCGACAACTTGATCCTCATTCACAGTAGGTGAGGAGGCTGGAATGGAAGAACACAAGACAGTACAATCCGAAGGATCAGCAAAACATGAGGACGAAGGTCGAGGGAAAGAGTCCAAGTGAAAACTAATAGGCCTGCAAGCCAAATCTGTGCAAATATCAAGAGAAGGTGGGGTGGGAGGATGTGACAATTCAATAGAGGTGTGTGCATGATCTCCTACATCACTCCGCGGTGGTGGATATGTTTGATGAGGTGAAGGCGGACAGTCACTTGTGACAACCACTATGCCTGCCTGTGATTGTGCAGCTCCATCACCAAAGTGTGTTGAGCAGGGTTCACATATGTGAAGAAGATACTCAAATCTTCCATCAAGAAATTCCCAATCAATATCATCTTCCGAGAATCGATATGCAAGATTACAAACGCACGTGTAAAATTATTCAACAGATTCATCGGGTGCTTTTCGTAATTCTAGAATTTCTTTGTTGAGTGCTTGATAGTCGAAGTGATTGAAAGCACGGTCTATCTCTACGACCAAATGAACAAGCCAATGAATGGATTTTTTGGGCAGTGTGGCACACCAGTGCATTGGGTACCCTCAAAGCATGTAGATGAACAATGCGCAGCTCATGTATTCTTCAAAGAATCCATGTCTTTTTCATGATCCTACAACGCTAATCGCGTGCCTTACCAAGGTTATGTAGCCTCGACCATAAAATGCTTTATGAGACAAGTTATCCGAGAGCTTTTTCGAGATTATGAAATTGTTTCCATAAGACATACATTTTGGAAGAGCAACTTGGTAGTTAGTCATGATAGATATGTAGAGATTCAAAATAGATGTGAGGACTCAGGTTGTAATCTGGCCCTCCTTCTAGCGCCAAAATGTTGATGGTGATGGACTTGCCAACATATCAAGGGGATCTCCCTGGTAAGAAGCCCCAATCAGAACTCAGATTGTTTAGTGTAGGAGTCCCAGCAATGGGTCGTAAGGTAATTCCTTGACTGCGATGTCGCACAGAGGCAAGTAAGATAACTTTGTCAGTAGCAAGGGTGTGACCACTGCAGTGAGTCAAGGAAGGTGAATGAGAGGTTCTAACACATGGGGGGTGAGATGAGTGTGCCCCTTAGCAACATATAGTAGTACTTAGATAAGAAGGGAACACACGAGAGAAGATGCATCACAAGATGGAAAGAAAATTAGTCGACAATCCAAAGTGATGGTTAAACCAACAACACATCTACAACAATATTCATATACTTACATACGAAGCAGTTCATACAAAAATACGACTCACCTCTTCACTTACTAATGCTGCAATCAATGCATAGGCCTTTCTATTCTTATTTTCCCAAATGGAAAACTCCTTGTCTGAGGTAGGCTGTTTTGGCTCTTTGTCTCCATCTCCAACACGCACTCCTTTCCACAACTCATTGTAAATGAGGGTGTGTTTTATCTTCTGGGACCACTCAGGATATTTCTCCTTGCCAGTGAGAATTACTCCCACAATAGATATGATTGAATGCATTGTAAAATCTGAGTGCTGTAAAAATACTTCCACTGGCAAAAAAATGTGCTTTTTATGTAGAAAAAACTGCGTTGTAGTAGTAATATTCTGAATTCTTATGACAACCAAGAAACAAGCTGCAATATCTTACAAAATAGGGGTACAAAATCATGAAAGAAATTGCAAGGGGCAAAAAAAAATCATAGGTCAGGTTTTTGTGCACACGATCATCAAAATATAAATAATATTTTATATCCCAACCAACACATTAATCAATTTTTACAGGAGCTCAATGCATATGGTTATTGCAGCAGCATTCACCATTCACCATTAAAAAACACACGCACTGCACTAACTAAATTGTTCAACACACCATTCACACTCTCCATACAATGAACTATGAACTTTGAACAACACACAAAACTTATGCACGTTCTGCTGAAGAATTGTTAGACCAACGCATGATCTACTCAAGAACTACTTCAATGGTTACCACAGTTCGGATTCAACACAACATTCAACATGCTCAATGTAGCTCTTCAAATATTTTAACACAACATATCAGGAGGGCGATGTGTGATTCCATTGCACATTCAACAACATTCAATGCATCATTCAAGGGATGGGAGTATGGAGGCACGAAAGTGCAGTGGGGAGTGTGATGCCACAGCCAGTGAGGGAGTGTGGAAATGCAGTATGGAAACTGGTGGAGAGAGCTCAGAGAAAAAGTATTGTATTATCTGATCCAATGAAAACATACCACTAACTAGGAATTTCTAAACAGAAAGGTGGAATGCAGTTCTTATTCGATGAAGAAAGTAGAAGATACCTAACACAAATATGCAATTGAGGCCCGAGGTATTATAGTGCACACCTCCCAGCCATGTGTATTACATAGGAAATGTTTTTTTTTTTAAACAGCCAGACTAACGCAGATACAAAAGGACAGAGAATATGGCAGGCTACAAAAATGGGGAGTTACTGCACGAAAGCTAAAAATGGCTCTCGACAACAATAGCATTGGATCAGCGTATCAATTGAATGGCTTAATGGCTCAATTCTCATACCGCAACAGTTTGTAATGCCTTGACCCAATCTCCACACTGGTTTTCAAAAGAGCCAACACAAAAAACATAGAACAAGCATTCATACGCGCCAGGGAGTGAGAATCACTTGAAGACTGAGGATGACAAGAATTTGGCAAACTGTAGAAATGGAATAAAGGAGTTACAAGTTAAAGAGGGAAGCCAAAAATAACCTGGCTCTGATACCATGTCAGACCAGGAGGTAACTCCTCAAAAAAAATCATGAAATTCATTCAGGCTATTCATTATTATATACAAGAGGGAGAGACTTTTCATTTCATCTCCTGGTGACTCTTCATCTTTTCTATTATTTATTTACATTAATTACAGTTGTTCACCCAATCCCTATGATTAGGTGTCAACATTAAACAACATATATTGCTAAGAAGATAGAGAAGTCCAACTACAATAACAACATATGCATGAAAATGTGTTGGCTATTATTATATGAAGAAGTGTAAGTCCCAATCATACAATACATCCATGTAAACCTGCTAGCCCCAAAAATGAAGTGTTACAACCACATCCGCGCGCTCCTCCAAAGAGATGCACTAGCTAAAAAAGCTAGATTGTCTGGAATGATGATTTTTTCTAGGAATTGCAGAAAGGTCATATTCAAGAAAAATCTCTAGGAATTCAATCACAACATTTCTGTATGCTCTCATCCTAGGATATTTGGCTGAAAATTCTCCTTTAATTTTTTTGATAATTAATTCAACATCCCTTGAATGGATATTATTTTAGCACCTAATTTTTTTAACAAATGCAATATTAAAATAAGGGCTTCATACTATG
Source organism: Pinus taeda (assembly GCA_000404065.3). Taxonomy (NCBI): domain Eukaryota; kingdom Viridiplantae; phylum Streptophyta; class Pinopsida; order Pinales; family Pinaceae; genus Pinus; species Pinus taeda. Next base: position 3,829 of record APFE030425509.1, read on the forward strand.
CTATGTTATTAGTACATTGAAAATTAAGCCTATTTGAGTGACCCTCAGCATGATTATTTCCTGTATTAACCACCCAAATTCCTTCTCCAGCACCACCTTTGACCGAGAGCCATCAAAACTCATGTTCCAAAGAGGTTCAGGAGGAGTATTTAGTTTTGTTATCTGTGACTGGGTTGGGTCTGTTTTAAAAAATTCAGTTTTAGCATTTATTACTTGAGTGTTGATATCCCCATCATTATAAAGAATAAACGAATCAAAATCTGAATGAACAAAATAAAGTGGATAGTTGTGAGGCTTGTCTTGACAACTCACCACGAATTCATCAACGTTTCCCTATATAGTATTCTTTGCTGCCCAAAGACTGGTATGGTAGCAAAGGTCATATCCATCTCTAGGGTACCTTGTAATTTTGCTCCCCATGAGCATGACAACAACATGCCTACTTAGGGGGAATATCTACAACCACTATGTCCATTACTCGACTTTTAGCAAGGATTTGAGCTAAAGTAACACACAGGTCTTTGATAAGACCTAGGCATCTAAATTTGCTAGAATAAAAGAATGCAAGTATTTATAAGGCCTAGTAATGTCAAGTCCTAATTTCTCCATAACATCTTTAGGCATTAAATTATGGGAGGCACCTGAATCTAGCATAACATTATGGAGAATTTTATCATGAATATTCAGGCTAACATAGAATGGAGGAACACCCCCTTCTTGTGGTTTGTCTTCAACTTCCAGTCCAAATAAGAGTTCAGGCTGGTCATCATTCAGATTTACAGAGTCAGTATTTTCGCTTATGTTTAAATTCATTACTTAGGGTATGTACATTTTTTTACTTATTAAATCTGTGAGAGGAATAGGGATTTTTAATTTCACGAGTTCATTCTTAATGTTGAATGATGCTTGAATCTTAATCAAGTTGGGAAGTTAAGATTGATCTGTGATTTGTTTTGTCATAGGATCTTTTTTGTTGACTGGTGGTTGGGATATATGTTTGAGTAGTTTTGGAAACATTGTCAAAAACCTTTTTGACATGGATTTCTACCTTTTACTTGCCAAACTTATCCACAGTCTTCTTAGGAAGACTATTTGTGGTTTTCCTAGATTCAATTTCAGATGACTTTTTAATAGGTTATCTAAGTTTTTGATATTGAGAGTGTCTAGATTCTTTTTGCTCCTAAGGTTATACTACCTATGGAATTCCATTATGGCATTTTCAAACCCTTGTTTATATTCATCTAACTCTTCAGAATCTAGTTCATTTTGGGCTAGGAGAAAAAGTTCCCGCTCTTCTTGATTGAGGAAAACTATTTCATCATCATTTATCCCCATCAAATTAATTTGATTATCATCCAAATATTCAACAATATTCCCCTCATCATCTGTGTAATTTTGCTAAAAAGGAGATCGAACCTGCTAGTATGGACCCTTTTGTTCTCTTTGTTTAATTTGGGGAACATTCCTTCTAAAGTTTTGTTTTCTAGTTTGAGGGGCATTTTGGTTCTCTCTTACTTGAGTTTTGTCATTGATGTTCACTCTTTGCATCATCTGATTCACTACTCTCACTAGGTTATCAATTTTATGATCAACAATAGAAGTAGAAGGCTCTTCCTTTATAGTAACTCTACGTTCATATTTCAATTTGGACTTCTTGGCTAGGATGTTAGCTTCAAATTTAATAGCATTTCCTTACATTTCTTCCAAAGTTGTCGGGTCTCTCTCTCTAAGTTGATATTCCATGTCTACATCGAAACCATCTAGAAAATCAATTAGAGCCAAGCTAGGGGAGGGCCTAATGTCTTGTGGAATGGCATTGTAAATATTATTAAACTGTTCACAATATTCTTACACACTCTCATTTGGTTTTCTTTTCAATGTTTTATATTAATTTAGGAGTTTAAGTGAATTTTCTTGATCTCCCATCTAGCTAAGTAAGTTTGATGGAAAGCATCAAGGTTGGCTATACTTTGCAGGTAAACCCCTAAACCATTTTTTGACATCACCTCCTAAACTTTGAATAAACAATCTCATTTTAACATCGAATTCCTCTACTTCTTGAATGCCAAACACATCATTCGTCCTATCCACATGTTGATGAGCAATATAAGCACAAGTGTTATCAAAGGTCACAATTTTAGATTGGTAATCTCTAGGCATAAATTTTAGCTGTCCTGGTAACACCAAAGGTGCATACCTACCGGCCATAACTATTCTAGGAGATTGGCTTGCAAATGGACCTAATGTAGGTGTAGTTTTGATAACTACAGGGATAGTAGAAATAATAGTTTGATAGATCATAGGTGAGGAAGTTGAAACTATGGAATGAGTAGGAATGGGAGGCTATAGATGAACTGACTAGGAAAATTGACTAGACAAAGAGGCAGCTGAAACTGTTGAATCAGAAAATTCAATAGATTGTTGAATAAAAGCTTCTTCAATAGCTTGGTCCAACACTGAAACTAGACCTTGTAATTTTTCAAATTGTTGTAAGGATTCAAGATCAGGATCTATTTCAAAATACTGGGTCTAGGGTATGTATGGTTGTAGTAGGGCTTTATCAATGATAGTTTGATCTACAAAAGCCTCAAACTTTGATCTAAGAAAACTATGCTAGAAAGGAAAATCAAACTCTATATATTATATAGTTTCAAATTCCTCTCGGAGAGAATTAGACATTGACAAATTAATATTCTCAGGAAGAGAATTGAATATAGACACTGGACTATTACTACCTTGAATCTCTATAAAAATTTTCTTTCTCACCAATTTCTCAGGGTTATCTACAAATTCAGCAGGGTTGGGGTCAGGGTGAGATCTAGTGAAAATTCTTTTGGGAGCTAGGTCTATAAAAAATCATCACACAAATAAAAATCAAATCAATGACACTAGAATATTTACAAAATAACAACCTCGGATCATGTATTTCATAATGATATTAAGTCTTGATTTATAGAAATACTGATTAGATACCAGGGATTAAAAATGCTTTAGATTAAAAGGTATTCTTCCCTAGTATGGTCGCCACTATGTTGTCATTCTATATTTTTGAGGTTGAGGGAGTAAACACATTGGACAACATCAAAACCACTTTGGAGGATGGGATCTAGCCTTGACATCTTTAAAGAGGGATCTCTCTGTTTAATTTAGCTTGGTTTTTATCTAAATTTTAGGCTAGTTATGAATGTACTTGTTTGTTTTGTTTGAAAGGTTTGGTTGATTTGAGTGTTATAATTCCATTGGGCCATGGAGTCTATAAACTAAACTGGAGTTTTGCATCAATTTTTAGAGGAGTTCTCACAAGTAAAGCTAGGTTGCATTAACTAGATATTTTCAAAAATTAAATGAATAGTGGAACAACAAAAGTGTAAGGTTCAGTAGAAACTGACATAGGGAAAGGCCTGCATTACCCAGGATCTTCAAGTAACCATGCATAAAAGAATGCATACTCAGCGTCTTCCCAAATTTTAATTCTCAATCATTGGCAAATTCACTCATTGCGAAACTCCTTCTTCACATATGGTACAAAATCAGAAAAATACAATCATCACACAAAAAATCTTATCATCAACCAAATCAAGCATTCAATACTTCCATAAGCAATATGAGCTATCTCAATAACTCTCAAAAAAATGCTCCCTCACTTTGCCAATTTCGGCCAGAATTCAAAAAAACCGAATAACAACAATATGGCCACCATATCTGACAAATCAATACGCGGTCTTTTAATTCAACATCTGAAATCAAATTTTTGCCTTGGTAGAAATATACCTGCACCCTTTATTTTTATCTCCTTCTGATTCATCACAGATTGTTTAGACCTGCGAACAGGCAGCATTGTTATCATTATACATTTCTTTCAACATTTAAACCCCATTAAAGTACCTCTACTCCCATTACAATTCGCCTTTGAATCGAATCACTGTATTCAAATGCAGACCTGCATCTTCACACATCGACCATTTAACATAACACCATCCATACAATTATAGCGCTATGTTGTTCCACCTTTTAAATCGATCTATTCGCTGTCAGCTACAATGCCCTCATAACATTAATGTCAATAACTTCTGCATCAATCTTTAATTAACACAGTCTCAGACATCTTCAACGCATTCATTTAATCTGGTAAACCATGCTGGTTCATATCTTGAATTTAACTCCAAGTTGTAGCTTCTCAAATATGCTGCACCCAACACTATTACTCTACAATGATATTTAAACAAATTTCTTAGTGTTTAATTGAACTGTGCCAATCGATTGCCCATGCTGGAAATCGAATTCTCAAAGGTCGATACAAAAGACCACTTGTGTTTCAGCCCTCCTTGCGCTGATCATCCCTCTGCATTTTTCAACAATTGTAATTTCCAATCGATATTAGTTTTCAACTACATTCAATTCATTTAATTTCGATTCAACATTTACTTAGAATCTGCACCCTTCCATCCATACCAGTCACACAGTACCAATAGAATTCAAACTTCTACGCAGAGAACGTAATCTCCAATTCGTGTTGGACAAGGCCATTTAACAATAAACCCATTGCTTTTAATTCTATCACTCCGGCAAACAGAGGTTGATCCTGCGATTCATTCATAAACACAGCAAACACCCAAATATTCAAATCGATTCCTATATACATCGATTCTTTTTTTTTTCACAGCATCAATCAATCCTACTGCAAAATTCAACGTTAAATATGTTTTAATTATTCAACCAACAGCGCCCTTCCCCATTACCATGACTTGTAACTTCAGAGAAAGCCATTGTGCTATTTCCATTTACGGCGCTGGCTACAAACTACAGATCGATATAATATAACCATTCATTTGATAGAACACAGTAACAATTGTTAGATTAATATCAGTCCTTACACTTAGAATCATAAATCGATCTGTTCATTGTACACACACTTCACTCGTTCTCCCATAGTCGATTCTTCAATCCAAGCATATACATTCAACCAAAAACCGTACACAACTTTTTGTGTGTTATTCTTCACAAACTGCCCTATCAATGTTCACAATTACATACATAATATACCTCAAAACCCCACTTCATAATTCGAATGTACAGTTTCTCAATTCATCAATCAAAATATACATAATACTGAACAATATTTTCATATAAACAAAATGAGGCTACTTACAAATTTATCGTTGGCCTGATATCCAACGCTCATGGCCCTTTACAAATACTAGAGGCTTATAACCTCTTTCCCTATTCCACACTCTAATTCACCTCTCAAACTCTATTCTACTTGTCCCCTTTTTCCTTTGAGGCTTGCTTAATTTATACAATTTAAAAAAATGATCTCATTAAATGCTCTATCCCTTCAATTCCTCAACAAATCCCTAAACCTCTCAACATCCCTAAAAGATAGATTCTTATCCCTAAGGCTTAGAAACTAATTCCAACTTAGGCTCCCTCATTAATTCTAAAGAAACTAATTTCTCTCACATTTACAATTTCTCACAATTAATTAATTAATCACTCAAAATAATATTAATATTTACATGAAATTTTAATATTTCTTCAAAACATGAAACCCCCTAGCTTAGGTAAAATACAATGTGTTTTTCGGAGATGATGCTCTTGCATCAGAAACCAAGGAGCAATTAAGAATTCCTTGATATGACTTCAGTGGAAAACATTAAAATTAACAACAACCAAAATAGGGTGCTCTGAATAACGAATCCTATTTACCACAGTTTCTATTGATTAATTTAATTCAGAAATTTAGAATAACAAAGAAAGGAAAAAAATGTTTAAACAAAAATATAGAAGAGACACATCACCATTTAGTACACCACATGAATCCTATGAAAGGTCCTTGTATTATTGATGGTCCAGTACTTTGAAAATTAAAATACGCAAAAGGATATTAGATTCAGAAATCAACCCCTCATACTTCAAACAACGAAGTATTTATAATGAGAATTACAAAAATTCTTTACAAAATCATTGTTAAACCGATAATGTATTATTAGCCTAATTACAAACTATATCATCTAATCCTGCCAAAATAATAGGCCATGTAGGATGTTGAACAGAAAGGTGGTCGTGTTTTGATGGTTTCGGTTGCTGAGTCAACTTGAAACAGTGCTGCGATGCTGAACTGACCGTCATGTTGGTTGCTGCGCTGGAAAGTTATTTTACTGCTCCTGAATTATCCTTCAATCCAATAAATCAACCAATTCCTACCATCTATTTTCATTTGTAACTGTCAATTTTATTACCTTGCAAAAAATTTCATCCATGTTAAAATTTCTGTTTTCCCACCCCGATTTTCAGTTTCTCCTTATTTCTCCCATGTAGTTAAATGCCCTTTCCCATAACCATACATTCAACAAGCTGGAAAAATAAATTTTGCTGAAAACACAAATTCTGGAAAATTTACAGAATGCTGGAAATTGCAGAAATAAAAATCAGCAGTAATAAACAGCCATAAAAACACATTAAAACACTGATATTTTTTGGTCAACGTGACCCTGGAAAAACCCCCTACAACTATTGGGGAAAACCATTTTGAGAGATCTTCTTTATTTCTGAAAAATGTCTTTTTACAGCAAGAAAAGTTTAGCAAAAATTACAGCAAAATAAATTTTTTTCAACAAACAAACTTATCCGTTTTCAGCCCAACAAACCACCTGAAACTTATCAGTTTTCAGCAAAAAATCAGCTTTTTCTACTTGTTCTTGCTGCTATTCTGCTTGTCTTTCTGTTGTTCTGATTTTGCTGAAGAGCTGTCTGGTATGTGTGCCAAACTGCTGCCTCTTTCTCCTTTTTGTCCAGAAATCTCCCTTGCTCTCTTGCTCTCCTTCTCCCAATCTGCTCATGAAAAAATGAATTATCTTTTCCTCCTTTAATATAACTCCAAGTGACTTTTGGGTGATCCAAGTGACTTTTTGGTGATCTCTAAATCTAATGGCTGAAATAGATTTAGATCAATGACTGAGATTAAATGCACATTTAAATCTCACTTTCTATTTTTTAATTCACCCCACTTTAATAAAGACCCACTTAGTCATTTATTTCCAAAGTCACTTTTCCTTTCTAATTTTTCATTGACTTTTAAAAGTCACTTTAAAATTAGACTTAGTAACTTTATCACTTCAAGTCACTTTTAAATTAGATTTTAACTTTATAAAAATTATAAAGTCACTTTAAGAGAAAAATTAAAATCTTTTGGACACTT